>UFQX01000533.1:302273-330515 GCA_900497675.1 Arapaima gigas | reverse complement strand
GGGGGGGGGGGGGGGGGGGGGCAATGTGTGCCAAGAAAACATTCCCCACACTATTACACCACCATCACCAGCCTTAATTGTTGACACAAGACAGGTTGGGTCCATGCCTTCATGCTGTTTATGCCAAATTCTAACCCTACAAATCTGCAGGTCGCAGCAGAAATTGAGATTCATCAGACCAGGCAACATTTTTCCATTGTTCAACTGTCTAGAATCAGTGAGGCAGTGCCCATCGTAGCATCAGCTTCATGTTCTTGGCTGACAGGATTGGAACCCGATGTGGTCTTTTGCTGCTGCAGTGCATCTGACTCAAATTTTGACATGTCATGTATTCAGAGAGCTTTTCTGTCCACCACTGTTGTGAAGAGTGGTTTTTTTAGGTAATGTAGCCTCCCTGTCAGTTTGAACCAGTGTGGCCATTCTCCTCTGATTTCTGTCATTAACAAGACATTTTCACCAACAAAACTGCTGCTCACTTGATGTTTTTTGTACCACTCTGTGTAGACTCTGGAGACTGCTGTGCATGAAAATCCCAAGAGAGCAGAAATCAAACTACCCCAAAGTCACTTTTTTTTCCCCTATTCTGAAGTTTGATGTGAAAATTCAGTGAAGCTCACAACCCATGTCTGTGTAATTTTATGCAATGTGCTGCTGCCACATGATTGATTAGATAATGAGTAGGTGTACAGGTGTTCTTAAGAAAGTGGCCATATAGAGTATTTGAATAAGCTGTTACAGTGGTATTTCTTTGTAGCAGACTCTGTTATATGAGGGTTTGGTGTACTGTATACATAGTCAAACATGCTATGCATTCTCCTGTCAGGAAAAAGTGCTCGTCAGATAGAGTAGTATTATAAACAGTGCCCACAGAAGCGACCCTGGGCAAGAGATGAGGAAAACAAGGAGGCACGAAGGTATGTCCCTTTCAAAGACGCCAGCCCTGATTTGGCTGCCAAAGCTGAACCACTGCAGGTCTGCAGAACTACTTTAAGACCCTTGTCAGTTTCCTCAGCAAAAGTCTTGCCTCTCTAAGGCTGAATAAATAAATCCTCAGACAAGTGTTCAGCATGTCATCATGAAATGACTTCACTAATTAAATAAACTATTTCAGCATTCCTTCTGGCACATATAACACAACTGGGAGATTTTTTTAATATTTATGAAAATATTAAAAAATCTTGGTAAGGAATTCACTGTCCTCACAAGCATTCAGGCTTTTTCAGTCTGATTCAAATTCATTCTGACTGAATGAAAGTAAATAGACAGCACCAGTGAAAAGTACAGGTCCAATTGTTGCAGTTTTTTTGTCCCAGGGCATTTAATCAACATATTTGAGAAGTAAATGAAGTACCATGTCTTCCCAGGTCTTCTGCAGCAGTTGCCAGATGTCTAGGATGCATGTGGGCTGCTTTCCTTTCACTTGTCTGTCCCAGAGTGTCCCATAATGCCCAGGGGACCCAAGTGTACTAACACTATACACTGGTGCTATGCACACCTGGGTCCAAGCATCAGATTACTGATGTGGTAGTGACACTGACATGTACACATGTATTTACTATTGGTCAGACAGAGGCATATGTGTGTGCTTGGACAACAATAACGCTTTGCAAATCATGTAACTTAGATACACTACTGAAATGTGGGTAAATACAGTATTGTGCAAAAGTCTTAGGCACCTGTGGGGAAAAATGCTATAAAGCAAGGATGGTTCCAAAAATAATGCCATGAATACTCATTAATCAATAAACCTTCTAAAAAGTGCAGTAAAAAAAAAAAAAAAAAAAAAAAAAAAAACCTCAGTCAGATCAATATTTGATGTGACCACCCTTTGAGGGCTTTGACTGTCTCTGCATGTACTCCCAGACTGACTTGATCAAAGTTGAGATCAGGGCTCTGTGGGGACCATACCATCTGTTGCAGGATTCCTTTTTGCTGAAGATAGTTGTGTATGACTGAGATTGACCTCAAACACCCATTCTCAGGCTGCAGAATGAATTTAGGACCAAATCAGAAACTTCCCTGATGGTAGATAAGAATCTACGTCTACTTCTCAACACACATCGAAGTTGCAGGCCTAAGACTTTTGCACAGTACTGTATATACACATTATATATATGTATATTTGTATAATAAATTAATTTTTTTCTTTTTGTCATTGTCATTTGCATGTACAACACAGTAGTCTTTTTTAGCCTTGTGTGTAGTAGATTCAATAGTAACCACTAAAGCCAAATTATGACTTTGGCCAGATTCAGTTAACCGGCTGTTGAATTCGACATGACTGTCTGAAAGTCATTACTTATGAATCATAAACAGAGTAAAAACCTGGAGCCAACTGCAGAATACTGCGCTGACATTGTTAAAAAAAAAAAAAAAAGTACATAACATTCATAAACTGTTTAAATAAGGACAGACCACTAATATCATTTAAACTACACATAATGCATTCTTAAATACCATATATGCATTCATAAATGCTTATGTCAACAGTTGTAGACAGACAACTTTCTGAAGGACTGAGTATGAGTATATTTCATGTATTCATAAGTAATGCAACACTGAGAGCAAAGGCATGGTACTCTTATGGTTTAATACAACCCCCTAAAGAAACGGCTTTGAACTCCACACCCTCCTGGCAGACTCGACGCCTACTGACTTGCGAGCCTGCAGTGGCACATCTGGAGCATCGAAGAGCTTCACAATGGGAGGCAGCAGCAGGTGAAGATAGTCATCTAGGTTGGCACCAAACAGCTGAATTGCGATCAGGAGCTGGGAAGTGGGAGAGACGGTGAGGATGATCCATGGAACAAGAATCACAGAGTGGGGCAAATTTGAAACTGGTAGCTTTCTCTGAATGATTCCACAAATGAAACAATTCAGAACTCAACACCTCTAGTGTTCAAGTGACATGTTTTTTGTAATTAATTTTTCCTCCACAGAGGTACTAGATTACAGAAGAGACAACAGTAGAAAGCCTTGGTGGATCTGAACCAGCATTCATGTAGTTTTAGTTACAGCCTGACTAGAGCTCAGAGCTCTTCCACCTCTGGCAATTTGGTGATGCAAAACTGAATATCGGCCATTTCTGTGTTTTTGCTCCAATGTGGTGGCATGAGCTCCCTCTGTCATTTAGACCTGCTGAATCTCACACAACTCAACAGTCTCAAACCCATCTTTTTTAGAGCCATTTCTCTATTCATCTCCTGACAGCTAGATAAACACCACTTGTTATGATTATCTATGTATTTGATTTTTGAAAGTCACTACAGGCAGCTACTTCAGGGATGTAGACCTGCAATACTGCGGTATCAGCCAAACAAACTGTTTTGATCATCCTGTGTCCATCTAAAGCACTCCATCTGCTGTTCACATGCTTTTCCTTACTCTGAGCTGCATATCCACTTCCAAGGAAATGCATGCTAAATGAAAAATATGTAAATATACGTTCAGTACTTTACCAACAGTGCCCCCTGCTGCTCAGGTATCACAGGTAAATGATTAAGCGCAAGGTAGTAGAATGAAGTTTAATTCATCCCCATTAATCAAGAAGAAACACTTGGGTCCCTTCAGTTCTTTACTGTCTACACCACAGCACCTGATACCATTTGGGAGATCATTTCAGAATGTAAGCCTCATACTAAGGAAAAAGTTTACCTATACAATATAAAAGTCAAAAGTCTAACCCTTCTTCCTGTCTCTGGGGGAATCAGCCAGCTCACCCAAGTCATGGACCATCATTAGGGAGACTGCTGTGGGGGAAGGGTATTTCTGGAAAGACCTCATAAAAATCGAGACATGACAACTGTAGGTTTTTAACTGCCATTTCTGTCAACAGTGAGCAGCAGACTAACAGGAATGTACTGCTACTCACCTAAACATTATCTTTAGCAACTGATATTATGTCTACAGGATTTTTTTATTTATTTTTATTTTTTTTTTCACCTGACAAAAAGAGTTCAGGATTTGCAACCAGATGCCCAGAGGTGGCCTGAGAGTCAGACTGGGAATATCTGGCTATCTACAGTGAAACAGACTAGCCCTTGGTACTCCATCTTAGTTCAAAGGGAACGGTTACCCATGATGGTGAATTAAAAACAAGTGTGAGAAGCTTAAGAAAACCCTCCAGGTGTTCTTTGTATAAAAACAGGACCTGGCTCCCAGCAGTGCAGTTTTGCTCCTGCTCCTAGTACAGCAGACATATCAAGATCTCTTTTCAAAGTGATTCATTCTATGCAGTTTTCAGGGTTCAGTTCTTTTACTGCATTTCCCAGTAGCCTTTGCTTCCAAGAACAGCTTTGCTGCTGGGCAAAAACTTAAAAATATTAATGCTGAGAAATGTTCTCGGATGCTTTCCAGTTGTGTTGGTGTTTAAGAATCTGCAAGGAAATGAAGGTTTGACCTTGGAAAAATAATCCTCCAGGTTAAAATGAAAGAGGATTTCAGACATGTGCTTCTAGTCACAGTGTTTAGTACAAAAAAATACCTCAGAGGAAGTCTTTGCAAAATGAAATCAATGGAAAGCAATTAGATAATTGCCCAAAAGGCCAGTCATAGTTAGAATTAAGACCTAAGAGAGTGTGCCAGTTTCCATCTCTAAGACACATAGCCAGACTGTCTGAGTCACAGGAACACAGTTCCTGCAGTAATCATCTCAGATGGTTTGACAAAATACTTTGGATTTATGGAAAAAAAAAAAAAAGAAAAAAAAAAAAAAAAAAAAAAAAAAAANGAATAGAGATTTAAGAAAAAAAAAAAAAAAAAAAAAAAAAAAAAAAAAAAAAAAGTCAAGAGAGCCCATCTCCATCCTGCCCTGCCACCACCATAATGACGCACCAGGACAGTTTCACAGAAAACCTGTCTGCCTTGATGCTACTGTGTTTCCATTAGCAGGCAAAAATGAGAAACAGAAGGCTGTGAGGCTGTGAGTCACAGCAAATATGGTAATCTCCCAAGAAACTAATATTCAGTTTACGAGAATTTGAGGTAATACACAGCGTAGTTCAATACCCCGCTTCAATTTATATATTTTTTTTGCAAATGGGAAGTCTGAATTTGGATTTTGTACGCTTTTTTGCCACCATTCAATTTTCTTTACAACTATAGATTTTCTTATGCTGCTTTACATTCACAATCTACATTAACCCTTGTTTGCTACTTTCACCTGACTGTGTCTGTCCCCCTCCAATTTCACTAGTAATGCCCCCCACATGGACTATCTGAACTTCTTAACTTCCATTGTTTTCACCTATTTCTTTGTCTTTAATGCAAAAAACAGAGAACAATAAAGGTTGAACTGATACATAAAAATGAAGCATCATAAGCATTAATGTTTTGTTCAGGTTATGGTATGAAATGGGCATGAAAGTCCTGAAAGAATACCAGTAAGCAAGCATAAAGTATTAGAGTAATCAACTAATTAATTAATTTAGGAATTATATCCATGTTAATGTGACAGTGATATTTTAGCACAAACTGGTGTCAATTTTTGGGCTCTGGAATGCAGAAAAATGTAATTACCATTAGTTTCAATGATAAAACATCTTCAATTTATGAAAATTCAAATTATGAATGGTTTTTCTGGAATGTTACCTTCATAAGGCAAGGGAAGCTCATAGTTATGGTGAATATTGTTATCATTTATTCATTTAGTTGATACTTTCTCTAAAGTAACAAAGTGTTAGATTTGTACTCTAAGCAAATTAAAATTATTTGCCCATGGAGATGAGATTTAAACCTAGGTCTTTAGATTGCAAAGCAACAACTGTGCCCCCTATGCCACCTGCTGCCAGATACTTTTGGATACTTTCCAGAATCAAATATCAGCAGGTGAAGCAAGATGATGGATAAAGAATTGGACTTGTGACTAAAAGGTTCTTGGATGATTGGGTCCTGCTTTTACAACCTTGGGGTGGGACTTGTGTAAATGCATAAAGTGAATACAGAATATTACCTGCTCTATATTATGGCAACTAAGACATGTCTTTGGTTAAGGACCTGCATGCCAGTGGCACAGAGCGATGATACCCCCCACCACCATGCTCACCTTGATGGTGACACTGCGACCCGGGCTGTTATCATGCATGAAGACACGCAGCATGTGGGGGATGAGCTGGGGCAGGTACAACTTGAACTCTCCTCCCAGTGCCACTACAATCTGCTCAATCAGCAGGATGATGGTGTTCTGCATTGGATTGTTGGGGGTCCAGTACTCCTGGGGTGAGACAAATTGAAAGCAATGAAGTCAAAACATATCACCAGGTGGCCAGTAAAATTAAACAGTCCAGCATCAACTTCAGACTAATAAAAAGCTGCCATTAGCAGAGCTTGGAGGAAACACGCCATTGTATGTCTGAAGGACAAGGCAACTTGTTCCATGTTTCATTCTCATGGTTCACACCACTGTCTGGAGAGGATCAGAGAAGTAGGTCAGTGCAGCACAGGCTGTGACATTCTACTACAAGGCACAACTGACCAGCTTGAATATTTACCAAGATCAAGGCTGGTGGACTGGAGGAGGTCACAAGGCCCTCTGAAAAAAACCGAGAGCTTGAAATTACAACATTCAACCAGGCATTTCTGTCGGGAGTTAGTTATGCCGTACCACAGGAATGCAGCTACCATTTACCTAGGCATTATGAGAAACACCTGTACAAAGTATTCCCTGGTTCTAAATAGACCTCAGGCAGCAGACTTCCCGTTGGGGCCCAATTTTGGGGGCTTTTGAGGAAATCTAACTCACACTTAGCCCCTCAACAGATCCTCTAGGAGGCTACAGACCTGCCCAGCCAGCAGATTCTGTACAGATCAGGTACAGCCTTTCATCTACCAAGATTTTACTGTAGTCCTGTGTGTTTACACCTGTCTATCACATCTAGACAGATCACGAACACCATTCAGTACCAGCTTCAAATTAGACCTTATTTTGCTGTGAAAAATAGTTTGCTGTAGTCTGTACACAGATGGACACAATCAAAAGTTAATACAGATATCCCTCCATTTAGTTATAGTTTCTGTTAAACTAAAATTAAATGTAAAAAAGACTTTTTAAAGGTATTTCAAAACTAATTAAGATATTAAAATAAGAATATCACATTCAATGCAAATCCAACTCATCCCATAAATATGAAAAACATTCCTTATCACAGACACTCAATAACAGCAGACATAAGTCATTAACACTACAGAAGTAAATCTCACATCACATCAGCACTAAAGTTTCTGTAAATACCCATTTATTTGTTTATTATCAAGAGTCTCTAGCGTTTCAAGTCCACCATGCTGAGAAACCATATTTTGTTCTCTCTTGCCCAGCTTTGCAAATCCAGAAGGACAATAACCAAGCTCCAATTAAGTCATTCCACACTCCTTTTCTGATTTGGTGCTTTATCTTGCCTTCTATTGGCGTGTTGTCTAAAATCAGATTGCACTTGCTGTGCTACAGGCAGAAACTTCAGAAGACTAAAAGAAATGCCATTACATTTCCAATTACCCAATTGAAAAATGGCTGTACCTTTGAAAATTGGTAACGCATTGAGGCAGAAACAGGCAGGGGGAAAAATTAAGTGCTGGCATAGCTACAACTTTATCAGAAAAAATGTTCCAATTTCAACAACAAAAACACAAGCTGCCACTTGTTCAGAGCTCAGCGGGGAGGCTCTGACTCGGTCTGGGTCATTTGCCCCTACTCCAGAACTAGGAATGGAGAGGGCAGGAAAATGGGTGAGGGGCACCAGCCAGCACCATTTTATACACCCAAGGCCTCAACAGCTATTCTGCCTTCCCATCTGGAGCTGAGTAACAGAAAGGACCTTTTGTTTAAGTCTTCACTGAGCTCATGTTTCACTCCTTATGCAGCTACTATCGTAAATCACTACCAAGATGAAAACAGGAACATTCTGCTCTACTAAGAGGCAGAATATCATTCCTGCTGAGTTTTACTTCCAGGTGTACAGCTGTGCACGAATCATTAAGACAGAGATCAAACCTTCGTACACAAAACTATTCAGAAATAATAGGAGAGCTGCATCTCAAAAACAGACAAGGGTGAGAAAAACTAAGCCTTTGCTAAACAGCTCACATAAAAGCACCCATTTTAGTATTGATAGGAGACTGAGAAACTGGCAATCATGAACTTACTCTGATGAGGGTGAAGATGTCATCCATATAGGGTCGAATGTGGATCTTGACAAAGCAGACAAGCATCCCAAGCTGCTGGAACAGGAACTGGGAGAAAGGGGAGCAGGTGTAACTGACAAAATCCCATCACTGTACATATACCATCATTATTTAATGGGTCAGTGCAAACATGAAAGTAACATTCCCAAGGTCACCCAAGTTGTCACGAATCCCAGTGTCATCATGACTTCTGTTACAAGCCAGTCTATTAGCACAGAGACAAGTAGGACCCAATCAGAGTGTGGACAGTAAAAATGAACACTAACATCTATAAACTCCCAGCTCTACAGATGTTATCTGACACCATTAACTTAAGAATTTTGTTTGGAAAATGTATCAGGCCATAGCTGTTTTACGTATTTTCACAAACATTTAGAAACTTAATTGTTTTCAATTTAACACACATTCAGAAGTTCAAATTTTACAGATTATATCTGGAACACTTTGTTCCTTTTCATTGTGCTTTAAAAAAGATGAATACAAATGAAGAGGTAATCTTAGATCTGCAAAACACTACAGTTTCAGGGGTCTCCAGTTCAGTTCCTGGATGGTTCTGGACACAATGACCCCTAAAAAACAGGATGTCTTAAAACTTCTCACATCACTAATAAAATTCTTGAAGGGTTATTGTCCCATATTCCAATTTCTGCAGGTTAACTGGTCCCATCAGATGACCAACTTCTATCCAAAACTTCACGAGCAAAACACTACAAGCCTTCAGATACATTTTAATATACTTCATCATTCAAAAACATATAAAGTTCAAAAGAACAGTTTTAATTTAAAAGGGGCTGGAGCCTAAGGCTTTAGTCTCAGAGACAGCAACCAAGTCCAAGTTCCATGTCCTCAGCCTTAAGAGTGACAGTCAAATGGCTCAGAAAGGAAAATGGTTAATCCCATTACTCCCTCACAGTTGATTTCCCCCACAGCTGATAGACACAAACCTCGCGGATATTAGCGTCGCACACACGGATGACATTGAGGAAGGTAGGCATGACCTGTGGCAGGAACTGCACACATTTGAGCCCCAGGGACTTGAAGATGAAAGTGACAGCTTGCACCACCATGGTGTGGTGGTTGGACAGTGATGGGTCACGCAGGATGCGCATGAGGGTCACAATGGCCACTGCCGGGTAGAACTCATCCAGTGGCAGGTTCCCCATGTTCACCAGCATCTCACTGGTACTATAGTCAGCTGGGGAGAGGGGATAGACAGTCAGTAACTTCAGTAAAGTGTCCAGACTTTTGCATCCAAAAGGTTCTCAGTTCCAACCTTTGCAGCAGACAACCTAGTAAAAAACAGATTTTTAACTTGAAAGTTATGAGTACAAATCCCACATCAAGTAGTATCAACATAAAGGGTATAAAATATCTGTCTGTCATGAGTAAGTAAAACTGTCTGTTGCTTTGAAAGAAAAGTGTCAGCTGAGAAGCAAAATATTTTCAGGAAGTGAACTACTATTTAATGCTTCATTGCATTAAGAATTTGCACTGCTTTGGATTAAAAAAAAAAAAAAGTAACTTCCTTTACTTTTAGAACACTCTACTTCTATAGCTCTTCGGCTGTTTAACATGAGCTGCACATCACAGAAAAATGTATCTGTTAAATGAATAAATATACACATAAATAAAAATTATGATTAATGTCAAGATTCTTTTATGTCTGCTAAGCGATGAAACGCCGAACCACCAACGCTTCATCACCCAAAGGTGTCTTGGAGGGCAGATATACTGTTGACAGGTTTGAGGTTACTGACACAGCGATGCTGTGTATTTTATGTGGCTGTGAAAAACGACTGTGAGGGGACAGTCAGTGAGGCCAACTGTAGATGGGACACAGGACCCAATCTGAGACTGACCATCCCGCCAGAGTGGAACACACCTGAACCTAAGAGCGAGTGGGAACTTTCACTTTGCGGCTCACACTGGAAAAGACGTGTAAATGAGCTTTTCTAGAAGTCCAACATCGCTCTCACACTTCTTGCACGCACACACACACGCACGCACAATTATCCAGTCTTTTCTCTGGAAAAATAAAAATATTCCATTGTGTGGATTTCTTTTTTATAACACTCTTCACTCACCACAGGAAAAATGTAGGGAATTTAAAACCTGTGTAAGTCGGTGGGGCCAGAACCACTAACGGTTAGCAGTGAAATTTTTGCACCCTTCCAGCTAAATCTTTTCTCCAAAGTGAACTGCAATGTTAAGCTACTTACCAATAGAAGTAGTAGTAGTAGTAGTAGTAATAATAATAATAATAATAATAATTTTTACAACTATTTATTACATAATTTGCATCATGATCATCTAGTTCACACCAACCTGGGTACACACAGAACATGGTTTAAAGAAACAACAAGGAAATAATCAGAACAAACCACAACATGCTCCTAGTACTGATCAAAAAAGTGAGCTTGCATCTAGTGCTTTATTTGTAAAATGGTCTATAGAACATATTTTATGAAAAAGGTTTCTCAGAGACAAAAAGCACACAGTGAGAAGAACATTTAAGAGCCAAGGTTACATTTCACTCTGACATCTACAAAGGTATGTTTTATCCAACTACAAAATTATCTTCATTTCGTTCTGTACTTTTGTTTTGCATTACTAGAAAAAGTTACTCATGGCAGAAGTATGAATATGCCCCATCCTCTGTGATCAGTCAGCATAACAATCAGTCTTAAATGCTTCCATACTCTGGTTAGAAGCAGAAGGGAAAACATGTGTACAAACTGTGGAGCCCTGGAGCATAACTGTCAGATACAAATCTGGGGTATATATTTATTGTGTGTGTATGTTCAGATGACACACAAACATGGACAGGCCAACCACTCACCAGAGTCCTGATTGGATTTGGACTCAGACAGGCTGACGGCCGAGGCATCTCGGGATTGATCAATCATGCCAATATTCACCTTGTGCTTGTATGGGTCCAACGCTCCTAGGAGCCCAAGCACCCGGATAGCCTGGCAGTGAGGACATATGGGGCAGCCTAATTATTAGGATCACAAAAGAAAAGACCTAGCCTCTAAAGGCACACCCATGGATCCTGTCTATGGCCTCTTACTGTGATAAAACTACCATAGCCCTTCTTTTACAAAATAAATGAGAACCACCACAGAAAGAGAATAGCTGCAGCATGAAGGAATGTAGAAAGAGTGGTACCTCTCGTCGGATGCCTTGGTTCTGCTCTGTCTTCAAGAAATTCAGCAGCACTTCCAACAGTGAGGGGTACTTGCGGTATGGCTCCACCACATAACCTGTGCTTGCCACCTGCTGACCTAGCGTCCACAGGGCCACCTACAGGACAAAAGGGCAACATCTAGCACATTTTCTTTGTTAACTTTGAACAAAACTTTTTGTCAGAGTAAAAAGCTAAAGTAACATGACAGCACAAAGAACCTGATTACAAATGCAAGATAATGCCTAAGACACCGGGGAGCAGTGCAGAAATTCGGAATGAGGCAAATATCAGAAGCATAAAGTACAAAAAAGGGCAATGGATTAATATACAGTAGTTTGGAATACTTGTTGTCCTTATATCAGTAGATCCTAAAGTACTCAACAAACCTGGGGACAAGACCAACCTGTCTCTTGGCCAATGAGGAGGAGTCCTGGAGCATGTCCATGATGATGGGGAAGAGTTCATCCATCCATTTCCTCATCTCAAGCCCACTCACCTGTAACACACACACACACACACACAGCCTGAGGACAGAGAAAGTGAAGCCCAAAACACATATATACACACGCATCTCAGAACAAGACACCTGTCAACACAGAGGACCCTTCCAGCAGAAACTCACACGCAAGTTCCTCTTACAAGTGGCCCATACCTTTCTGCAGGGTGCCTCAGCACACACTCTCCCTATACTGGAGTTCCCAGCACAGCCTCGCCTGCTCAGGGCTGCCCTGCCTCTAGCCCTGCTTCTACACCTGCCCAGAGACCTCAACGACTTCACCTCCACAGGGAGGCGGCTTCCGTGCTCCAACTGTTAAAGGCATGCTTTAATAGCCTTCACCACCACAGATTGACTGGTTTCAGATTCTGAAACTCATCAAAAGACTATACGCAGCTTAAATGAACGACAGTGTAGAAATGAAAAGGACTGGACATAGCACAGAAATGCAGATCTCTGAGGATAGCCTGCCACTGTGCCATCCAAAGAACACACCTTATGCACATTAAAGGTTATTCTGAGTTTTTCCATTGCCTTGAGTGGCGCTAAACCTGGAGGTTCTGCCTTTAACCAGCTCTGCCTCATTCAGCTTCCAGTCAACAGAAGATCTGGCCTACCTGGGCAAGCTCGCCGATGGTGGCCAGGACACTAATCACCACACCGGGGTTGGGGTCAGGGTCTTTCAGCTTCAGGATCAAGGCCTGGACCGACAGGAGGAGGAAAAAAAAAAAAAAAAAAACTGGACATTAAAAGACGCAAAAAACAAGAGTGATCAAGGGCAACTTTGACCCAGTAACTGAAAATGGAGAGGGTACAAGTTGTACCTTGAGAATAGGTTCCATGTATGGACGTATGAGACGAGGTGCATTGGACACCAGGTGGCCAAGCATCCGAGCGCTCTGCTCCTTGTTCCGGCCCACGCCACTGTGCTCCAGCTCCGTCAGGATCTATAACATGAACAACACAAGTATTACATTTTCTCAACTACTACTATCTGTTCTTAATAGACTCATCCAAAATGTTTCTTGCTACTTGAAATAGATAAGGGAAATTAAACACCAGATTAACTCACTGTGGATAAAATGTCCAAAAAAAATTCACCCTACATGATGTTTTTACATGGCTGATTTCTTTAAAGTTTACGATTTTCCTTATTATACAGCTAGACATTTTTATACAGAAACGAATCAGTTTTAAGACTCTTGAAGAGCAGTCGTAATACCTAACTGCCCCCTGCTGGTTTAAAATGAGAATTGTCATGCTGCTGTTGGTATACAAGTAACTCCAAGGCAAATTTAACACTTCTTGATGAAATACAAACCATGTATAACTTTTACATTGTTAAACGTTTCCATAGTGGAACCTAAAGGGCTTAGAATTTATGGCCCACTATCCCTTTCAGCTGCAGTCCTTTCTCCAATGATTTATTACTATCCCCAAGCAGCCATCCGAACCAAAGGGAAAGTTACCTGTATGAGCATCTTGCGCAGGAAAGGCATTACAAAGGCGGGGTTCATGCTGCTGAGACGGCCAATGGTGCAGATGGCCAGCTCACGGATCTCAAACACTTCGTCATTGAGCGCCACAAAAAGCGCCTGCAGGTTCTCTGCCTGAGCCAGGTGGGCGTCAAAGCGCTCATCCAGAGAAGCCAGCACACAGTAGCGGATATCAGGATCTGAGGGTGCAAGGGGGATTGCAACAAATGTCCTGCATGATAATCCCCACATCAAGCAGCCCCCAGAGATACCCATCAAACCTCAATATAACACAATATTACAATGGGCCTCAAAGTTAGTCTGTAAGGTTCAATGTTAATTGCTAAAACAAAGCAGGTTTTTCACACTATAACCACTGTATAACTGCAAGGGATTCAACCACACTGCCCTTCATGTGTCCTCCTTACCCGGGTCAGTGATGCCCACAACCAGCAGCTTGCTCAGCACATCAGCCACCACCTGCACAGCTGTCTGGCTCACCACATGGCCGTGGCCACCCATCAGGTGGATGGAAGGTGTGAGGAGACGTGAGCATGTGCGCGCCGCCTCCATACGCACCTCCTTGTGCTCACTGTTCAGGAAGTGGTCAGCACAGTGGCGCACAAACTGCGTGAGCGAGTGGCCTGTGTGAGGCGACAGCATTGAGGTCACAAGAAAGGAAACAGTAGGAATGGATCAAGATATCGCTGGTCAAGGAACTGAACCTGTCAACTGAAGACTGTTGGACCAAACTCTTAGACAGTGCCATCCAATTTATACACGCAAGTGAATTTCCTCAAGAAAATTAGTTTTGCACAAATGATTAAAAACAGCAAGGGTTCATAAAGGTTGCTTTATAAATGTTTCAGCACTTCAGCAACATTTTTTTTTTTTTTTAACTTAAATGTTCTGCAAAGCATTGTCTCACACTCAACCCCTGACCTTCAAACTCAAAGCTGCCCAATGTGCGCAGTGCCAGCGTGATGCTGCCCACGTCGCTCGCCTCTGGGATGTTAGTGAGGCTAGGCGAGGCCAGCTGGTGGGCCAGGCCTTTGGGCATTCCTGGGTGTCTTAGGGGCTTGTGCATTAGCACCAGCGACAACATCTTCAGCAGGCCATCTTGGATGTCCTTCTTCAGCTGAGGGATCTGCCGGCTCAGGTCGTACAGCACAGCCGTCAGGGCAGGGCTGGAGGCATGGTCAGACCACAGTTACGCTACTGTCAGGATGTATGGTGTTCTTCCATTTCAAATCATTTCCTTGGCTTAACTCCTCACAACAACTGCTTTCAAAGCTCTACATCCAGGTGAACAGAATGACTAACCTGACAAAGGTAATGTAGATACAAGTCTTTGGTACAAAGATCTGTGTTGTTACGTGTAGCTATGAAGGTGAGGCCCACCTGAGTCCTACTGCCAGCATAGGCTCCAGCAGCTCCTTAATGTCCTGCTGAATGCTGGCTCCCATGGCCCGTGAAAGCATGCTGATGCAAGTAAAAACTGTAGCATCCACCTGCATAGTCTTCTGTCTCCTGTGGACAAACAGCCATTCAGAATGAGACAAGAGCTCACACTGAGGGCAGGTAAGACAAAGGGACATCTAGATGAGGAGCAGGAGTCATGAAGCATAAGACCACACACAAGGAACAGAATCCACATTGGGTGACATTGAGAAAGAGAAAGAAAGTCAAGAGTGATTTCCAAAATGACACACTTGTGTGCAAAGTCCTTTGGTGGCAGTGCAGCCTTGACAATCTCAAGGATCTTGGAGAGGTAGGGCTGAATCTCAGTGCGCACGGCCACGACAAGCAGACCCAGGGCCTGGAAAGCTGCCGTGCGTTCTTTCTCCTTCCGTAGGCATGCCAGAAGGTGGCCCATTGTGTCTCCCAGGTACTGATCTGAAAGCCAGACAACAGATTCTAGGTCAAGCATCTAGAGCAAACTGTCGCTCAGCCAGAGTCACAGGCATTTACCTCAGACAGACTGACAAAACTATTTAACAAGTTGAATCATGTGTGCAAAGTCACGCTGGGTAATAATGAGTCAATAGATCAAATATCTATTGAGCCACCATTTTCAGGCCTTCATTTCTTTGAATGTTCTCAATTACATTCAAAAGTGATGAAATGTTTACTCCCTATACCTGTCCCCATTTTCACTCCAGTAATTCTTTTCTCTTTCCATGTATATTTAAGTGTGAGAAATGGGCTGTGACAGCTGCTGACCTGTTTGTGTATGTGCGTGCGCGTGTGTATGCAAGAGAAAAAGAGAGACTACCTACCTGTAAAAGTATGTGGCTGAAAGGCAGCAAGTCGAGGCAGCAGGTTGAGAATGGTCATCTGGATCAGTGGGTTTTTACTGGTCCTGTACTTCAGCACCCAGCGGCATACCTTCAGGGACAAAGGGAAAAACAGCAGTGATGCTTTACCTTCATTTTTTTAATCACCGTTTAAAGAAATATGCTTCAGACCACTGGGGCCCTGCACTGAATAAAGTGTTTATAAAACTGGATGAATGAATGAATAGATGTATAGATCGATGGATTATAGGAAACTGCATTGAACACCAAAGCATTAAATTCACTAAAATTCCAAGTCCGCAACATTCTATTATTTTGCTTAAATAAGGCTTTGCTTCTGTACTTAAGAAAATGGAGATTAATTTGCTAAACTACTGACAAGTAAACTCATGACACGTGGTATAATTAAATATTTACTTGAAAATTTTATAAAGCTGCTTGTGTGGTCAGTGAAAAGGGATGCTGCAGGGTCAGGGTCACCTGATCAAAGCGATCCTCCATCAATTCCCGGCAGTATCGACTTTCCACCAGCAAGCTCCTGGAGGGCGCTGGCACTGCCCCAAAGCCCAGGAAGCCCTGCGGCGCACTGTAGCCCAGGAGCCCTAGCAGGGCATTGGACTGCGGCGGCTGCACCGACTGGAAGCTGGTGAAGGGTGTGATGTGGCGTGGCTTGGCACCAAAGCCCATCAGCTCCTTGCAGTATCTGTCATGCACCAACTGCTGCTGGGTGATTTCCTCCATCTCTTCCCGCATACGCTGATGAACACAGAACAGAGGTCTATTCTCAGCATGGTATCTACACAGCTCAATCTCTTGTTCATTTGTCTTTTATGCGCAGCTTTGTTTTTCAAGCCACAGTCTTAAATTAGCATAAAGGTACTTCTCACCCTAAATGAGAATTTTAAATCTCTCACTCTATTACCAGGCATTTCTGAACTAATTCGATGGTAGGACAACAAACATGGAACAGAATGTTTTCATGTCTCTCTCTCTCTCTCTCTCACTCTCTCACTNTCTCACTCTATTACCAGGCATTTCTGAACTAATTCGATGGTAGGACAACAAACATGGAACAGAATGTTTTCATGTCTCTCTCTCTCTCTCACTCTCTCACTCTCTCACTCACACACACACACACACACACACACACACACACACACACACGTAGTAAACAGTGTTAAACTGAGCCGAATGAAGGTGATCCCATACTTCTGTTTAGGTGATCTTTGCTAATGTCGATAGGCTGGGTGTGTAAAAAGTTTTGCTCACCCCTGAACAGACTGAAATTTTATAAAATAGGAAAATGAAGAAAAGTTTAAATAAATACACTGGAAACTATTTATACCGATATTACATGACTCAGCTGCTTGTAACATGGATGCTAGTGTATCTGAAATGGTTCAGCATCACCAGGCAAATGGTTACATCATGGATACTGAGAAATCTGGTCCTGTGAAAGTATCCTCACCTCGCCCTCCATGCTGCTGATTCGAACCAGCTCGTTCAGAATGAGCAGAGCACCATGCACTCGGTCGTCGCGGTTCATGCCTTTCTCTTTGGCCAGAGTCTCATCAAAACCTTTTTCTGCTTCCTCAAAGGTTTGCTGTGAGGGAAGACAGAAGAACATATAAAAAAAGCTGTTTTCCTGATGCCACTCAGTAAAGCAGGTCACATGATTTATTTTTTACATTTGTTATTTATTTATTATTATGTGTTAAACTGAGAAACATGTCTTTGGACTGTGGGAAGAAAGTGGAACACCTAGCAAAGATCCACACAAATACAGAGAGACCATGCAAACTCCACAAAAACTAAGCTGTATTTAAACCCACACCTGAACAGCCGAGGTACTGTGAGATGGTACTACTACTCCCTGCAGCACCGTGCTGCCTATTAGTTTCATTAGTCAATTAAGGGTAAAAAACTATAACCGAGCAGATTGCTTAAGAGTTATTGACATCACATGAAGCTACCAAACTGTGTCTGCACAGCCTGCAGTTTCTGAATGAGAAATATGATTTTTGATGTTCACAAGCCCCCACACACTCACCTTGTACCACTGGGGTTTCTGCATCTCCTTGGTCTCCCTCTGGGTGGTGAGGATGAGGCAGGCCCTGAGTGCCGACACAGCACCCTCGCGGATTGCCTGCTTCGAATCCCACACCGCATAAAAGATATTATCGAAGAAGGGCTGTACCTGCTGGAAGAAGAAGGTGGGCGCACTGACTGCCAGCTCACGCAACACGAGCACCTGTGGAAATGAGCAAGAAGAGCATTTGAGATATGTGAGCAGAGTAACTAAACTGAAAACGATACACGACACACTAACTCCACTAACCGTTACCCTGGAAGAGTCATTTAAAGCCCTCCCACTGCGTGTCTCATTGACACTAAAGCTGTACCGACAGCTTCCATCCATCCAACTGCAACAGACATCATCTACAGAGCATGTGCACGCCGGTCCCAGAGCACCTTCATAACCATTTAACCATCACACACTAAATACTGTTGCCAAGATATCATGTACCACTGTCAGTCAACATCATTCACTCTTAGTCCACGTCTGGGTTGTGGTGCTCTGAAGCCTATGTAGGAAGCACAGGTAGTTAAGTTAGGAAAGGTACATCCTGAACAGGATGCCAGTCCAAACAGCTGTCTGTCTCACACACATACTCACTCGCACGCACTCACTCATAAGCATGGAACCTAACAGCAAATGAGGTGGTGGGTGGGCAAAGGTCCATCCCAAGGGATCACGATACTCACGGCAGCATGGCGCCGGCCTTCATTCCTGTCTGCTCCTAGCCACTCAAGGGCCCTCTTGACTTCGAACTCCACATACTCGGCCGTGAAGGTGTCCCCAGCCATTGACAGGTGCCCCATGGCTTTGGAAGCCATTTCCATAACAATGGAGTCACTTGAGGGCAGGAGATTGCGCAGGTAGTTGGCGAAGCGGCTGATTCGTGTCGCATTGCCCCCTTCGACACCAATCAGGCTCACTGGGAGGACACACACAGTCAAAATAAGTCAGAAAACAGAAACAGAAAAAACTCAGCTACAAGAAAAGATGGAAGCAGAAAATGTTTAAATTTTAGTTGTATCTGACAACCAACTACAGTAACTAATAATATAGATGTCCATGACTTTAATGTTTTTTTTTTTTTTTTTTTTTAAAAAACACAGCAGTCAGCAGAGGGATTTCTATGCCAAGCTGCGATCACAGAACCTATAGCAAGGATGCCGCCTTTCTTCTCATTGACATCAGAACTGGACACCAGCTCAAATATGTGGTGGTTGAGCTCATCGTAGAAAGTGGTTGCTTCTTCTTGGCTCAGCTTCAGACAAGAGGAGAAATTAAGGAAGTGTGAACAGAATAATAACCAGAATAACAATAATTTCACTGCTAAATGCTTTTATTTTAAATAAAAACAATATAAACCTATTTTTAAAGCTGAGTAATTTTTTATTGTTCCTTGCTTGTGCAAACTACAGCAGGACTCAAACCAACAATCCTCAGTCCTCCTCCTGCCCTTGTGTCCTGTACCCCAAAGAGTGTCTTTACTCTGGTACATTGCATGTTTTGTATTCCAGTATTCCGTGTGGTCATGTGTTGTGTTCTGCACTGTAGGGGGCTGTGTGCACTGTAACCCAGGTGGTCGTGTGTTCTGTACACTGGCTTCCAGTAGGTACACTACCTCCCGAAGCTCCGTGGTCACATAGTGCTGCAGCTCCTTAGCCGCCTTGGCTCGACTCTCCTCGCTGCGGCTCTTGAGGCCGCTCACAAACTGCTGCAGCACGGTGGCTGTGCCGGACATGGCGGCGAAGCCCCGCTGAGCCTACAAGGGTCGGAGGTCAAAAATCAGGAGTCATGCCTATGCGGTATCACAGCCGTGAACGTCCATACACAAGCATTGCAACAGCGGACTTAAGCCTCACTTAACCCAGGAATATTAAGTATCGCCACCACGAATGAGCATCGCCCACTATCTTTATTAGTATGAATGAAGCAGTTTTCATTCACAGGTGCTGGAGTCCACCAACAGGACGGTTAGCTTAGCAATCGCGCTAACGAGGAGCGCGAGCTCGCCACTTCGGCACGTACATGTACCTGTGTGAGATGCTCAGCAGAGGTCTGTGTTCACACACCTGTAGCACAAAGCCCTCGGTTCACCTGAACAAATATTTCTTACCCTGTAAACTGGATAGCGTCGCTTCGTTGGCCGAATGTCAAGGTACGGAAACTCGACACTTCGGCGGGGTAGGATGCGGGGATGGAGACAACCTACCAATGGGAAACAAGCGCCATCAGCTGGTGGGAGGATTGACCGGCACGTTCGCTGTCCAATAAGAAGCAAAGTCAGAATGAGTGAGGGATAAAGTCACCCAATGATATCTTTCAAAACTGTATATATATACAAAAAGGACTAGTTCGGCCAATCATGTAATTTTTAGCAACTCTCTTACGCTTCGGTACGCCCAGCCGTCATCCAATCGCATAGCTGTGTCCGTAATGACCGAGAGGTAGGACGTCGACGTTGTGACGTGACGCGTTTCAACAAAATATTACAGTGACGGTGAACAGTGTTGGTCGGTGATTTAATTTACTGACCACAGATTGTGCGGAAACTCGGTCAGTTGGAGGTTTAATTTACTGAACCACAGTGGGAGCGGGAGACTGAATGACTCAAAACTAAAGCTAAATTTCATCTGCTCTGTTAATAAGTCGACGTTTGCAAGATGTTTTTTGTAGCGGTTAATGGCCACTAGATGGCTCTATGTGACATTAAAAAAAATCGGTAAAATACTCCCGGTGTTCACGTACTGTGACGTACAATAATTGTGTAAATATTTAGTTTAGATATAATTTTTGTCCTCCTATTTAAAAAAATAAAAAGTCCTAATGTGACTTTTCACTTGTGCTGTAGAATTCGCGTTTTGGAAGCACTAAAATAGAACCCTAACCCTAAATCCAGGAAAGTTTTGAATCCCTTTTGCCATAAGCACACAATTCTTAGACCCCTTAAAAGCAGCAGTCCATCCAAAAGAAGACCATCGTGACTTTTGAAAGCTAAACTCAACTTAAAACCAACCTGTTATTCCTTCGAAATAGTGAGACGTATTTTTCGCCTGTAATCCAGAACAGGGTCAGCAGGTGACGTACTGGTTTATCACTTGGCGATCAGAGTACCCAGTTTTGAATCCCACCTTCTGTAGCAGCACCTTTTTATCAAGGTTTAGTTCCAGTGTTGAAGAAAGCAGGATGTGAGTCTGTATCTTCCTCGCGTTTCCCATGTTCCCACAGTCTCTGTTTGATTCTCATGCACAGCACTACTGCCGTGAAAGGTGGCCATGTGGACACAGATTCCCTTCGTAGCGAAGCGAGATAACTGACCCAGTAAAAGGCCAAGACCATAAATCTAGAAGGAGGATGACACACAGCCAGTATTTGCGCGGCGTTTCTGTTTCACTCATCGAACGGGACCATCTTGCGTTTCCAGGTTCCGTACATTTTGTAAGAACAACCCATATCTCGACTTCTAAACGTCAGCCAGTTACGACTTACAGGACCTTTGAGGGCATACATAACATTCCTCACAGTGAATAGCCCCATGATCTATCTTCCTCACATTCTCTTTCAAATTTTCAAATGTATGAGTGCAGCAGCTGGTCAGTCTCCTGCTTACAGTCCAGTAAATGAAAGCAACTTATGAGCACAACATAGGGCCAAAGTTCTTCACTGCTCTGCCTATACCTTCAATCAAAAGACGGGGAGCAGTAACAGGGTGACACAGAGCTTTGACCGTTCATAGTCCCAGTGCTTCTGCAGCCACTAACTTCTACATCTGGTTTTCAGACCATGTTAACTAGATGAGATTTGCTGGACTGCTGCACCAGTCACTATGCTTGAGAACAAAGCTGTCATGAGCCTGAAAGGCAAAAAAGACAGTAAGACCTTCTTGAGGTCACAGCAAAAGCCCCAAGTCATATGCTAGGCTTTGTGTGCAGCAACTCGATTAAGGTTGATAAATGACGAAACAGAACTGAATTACCTCTGTTGTCCTCGAATTGTAGGACAACGCTGCAACAGATGGAACACGAGTCCATCCCAGTGAGCTGCCCTGAAGCCATGTTCTCCTTCCACTGCAAATGGAATGCAGCTTCTGTTCCAAGAGGTAGGCAAAGGATGGCATCCCATTAAATTCTCTTTTAAATGCAAATACTGGGGCCCCAAGTAAAAATGAATCAACTTGTAACTTTTTAGGATGTTAGGAGAAACTGTGTAAATTGCCACATAGGTATCCAATGGAAACAGCTTTCTCGTGCATCTCTCCTCCTTGTCTCTCTCCATTGGCTCCCTGTAGCTGTCTGTGTCAGGTCCAGCATTTTAGTTACAGCCTACAAAAATGACCATCCAGATATCTGCAGGATCTGTTCATTCCTCACACATCAGCAAGAGGGTTGTGATCCTCCACCTTTGTATTCCACCCATAAGGGGCCCTAAAATAAAAGTCTGTTGGTTCTTGTTTCTCATTTTTGGTTCGAATATGGCAGAATGTGTCCCTCACAGCTGCCAAATTCCTTGCAGAAAATATTTATTTTAGTCCAAAGGGAGTTTAGTTTATATTGACTAGGTATGCAACTATCTGAAATAAATCAGTTACATAATTAGTATGTGCAGGCCAGTATTTGTTTGATCAATATTTATTTGATTGGTCCTACTGATAAAATGTAATTTTATTGGAGCAGCAGATTTACTTACTTGGATACATGCATTTAAAAGATACCTTTTACAGGAAAAAAAATTAAACTACATTTCAATTTTTAACATTGCTAATGGCTCAAAACATTTAAGATTCTGATTTAAATCAAAGTACTTTGATACCAGAGTAGTTTTTTTTAAACCTGACATTTTTACTCAAGATGATTTTTGGGGGAGTACTTGAGGGCTGTTTTGGCTGCTCACCTCTCTGTCTGTAGCTAAAGCTCTTTTTGACAGTTACTGAATGCATTTGTTTGCTCCGAGTTGTACTTCACTTCAGCACTAAATTCATAAATGCAAACACTATTCAGCAGAAACTAATCCTAGTATTGTATACTGATAAAAACTTCAGACCACAGAACACACAGATGTCTATGTAGAAAATGGAAAGGAGAGCCACCATTATAAAATGTTTCCATTTATTTGCAAAAATTGTATTTTACAGAATAGAACTAAAAAATGGGAGGAATGAACAGTAAGGCCAACAGCAGAACTCAAAATGCTGTACAAAGACCAACTATATCATTTGTCATTTAAATAATCTTTTAACATATTTCATAGTAAACCTGTCAAACATGCTACATGTCTACAGAAACAACGCAGTCTTCACCTGTACGCAGTCCATGCTCCTCTTTTCTGAATACCGGATGGCTGGGTTTATGGTCAGTTGGTTTCAAACGCATACATGTCAGTTCAAACAAGTGTAGAAGTCTTTGCTGTTAAATAATTTCTTTTTTAAAACAGATTTGGCTCCAAACAAAGAATCAAATAAGAAAAACAAACACTTGAAAATAATTTCATTTGATAGTCATTTTCACTAAGAGCTTCTGGTTGTTCATATCTATAATACTGCAAATAAACATCAGACAAAGCCCCTCCTCACCGGTAAAACTGCCAGTAGTGTCAACTAACCACCTTGAAAATATACAAAAAAAGCAAAGCAAAACCATAAAATAATGTTGAGGGTTGAACTAATAGAAGAAATATCCTTCAGAGAAATGAGATTATTAGAGTAATACATTGCTGATGACGAAGGCTGCTTCATCCTTCACTCTCCATTCAGACGCTGTGGTCCTAATATAGGAGATCAGAAACTGGTGAGACCCCTATTACTATCAGCCATTTTTCTGACACTTTTCCTTCCCCTTTTCAACCTCTGTATCTGTTATAAAATAAAAGTAAAAATAAATTTTCACCATCACATTAGGCCTTCATGTCTCCAAGATGCTGGACTCACAAAAATGTTTACTTGCACTAAAATAACTAGATGAGGTCTACAGGTGTCCTTCATGTGGGCATGTGGGGGAGCTCATCTCTTTCTGAGCCCCCCTGCCCAATTTTGGCACTGGTGCGGAACAAGTTCAGCTTCACAAAGTAACATCTCATCTCCTGTCCCTGCAAACCTTCCATGAAAGGCAAATGAACAACAGCAAAAAAAGACTGTTTACATTTCTAACATTCAAATGAACAATGTAGCTCTCCTGGACAGAGGGCCCAGCGATGCAACCCCCCAAGTTTAAGTCCACAATACAAAATTAATAGTTCATTAAAATTATGTACAGAAGCCCTTCTGAAAGGAAATGTGTAGGAAGTGGGGGCTGCAGGAAGAAGAAAGACTCAAAACATGATGTCGGTGAAAAGACAATGAAGATGAGACTCGCAGGTTTCCGCTTGTGATAGCAATGCAAGAGACACACACACACACACACACACACACACACACACAATTTGCCCTTCCAGTTCAGTATTTAGAATGTGAAGAATAAGAAACAGAAATGGAAACCTGTGCTCAAAGGCTGCCAACTGAACACCTTGGCTGTACGGTTGTTCATTATAAAAGCCTTTGCATACTCTTCATTGTGTTGTTCAGCTTTGGTGCTTTTTCATGATTAATGTTAGATGATTTAAGAAAAAAAAAAAGATTACTTCCTGTTTGGACTAAAACCCAACTGAAGCCAAGGAGCCTCCTCCTCCTCCTGTAGCTACAGTGCATGCTGATTTATTAGAATGTTTGCAAGACCTGCATCATAGGGGAAAAGGGGACCGCTCTCACATGCCCATGCTGACCCTGCCCCCCTGCCCCACCTGTCCTCCTCTCACTGGGGAGACCACATGGCCCAGTGGTGACGAGGCAAAATCTCTTATGCACCTGGACTGTAAATCTGATCATAGGTATGTGTGTGATGAGGGGATGAGGACAAAGAAAGCAGTGAAGATGGATCCCTAGATGGGCTGTAAAGAGAAAAATGGAAGCGAGTTGCCACCTGCATAGATTGGGGCCAGACCTGCATGACAGATACCTCATCCAGTTACTCCTGACAAACTGTCACCCACTGTGTGAGAAGGCACCACCTTTCCATGTTCTGCTGAAGAATCAGCTGTAATGCAACTTTCCCATTGATAGCCAAAGACGTTTCATGCTCTGTGCTCGAAGCAGTGGTCCTCACTGGCATATAAAACATTCAAATCTGCATGTAAAACTGAAGGTTTTTCACATTTTGGGGCCTCTTTGTAATGCCAGGCATGTTCAGACCAATGTGATTTGGGACCCTGAGTAGAGCAGATAGCGTACAGTAGAGCAGGGCGGGGTAAACACATCAGGGCTTGTTTTGCTGAGCAAACAGTGAAAGAACATGATTCGGATAAATAGGAAAAATAACTGAGATAAACAGCACATATTACTTCTAACCACAAATAATACACACTCAGTATATTACAATATACACACATCCCTGTATGAACGTGTGCATGGTTATATATCATTTACATATGTAAATTTATGCATATCCTATTAACACTGACTTACTGCAAGAAGAATGACGGCACATATTTGGAGGGAGTAGCAAGAGAACACTGGGCTTGTGCAGAATGGCAAGGACACAATCTAAACACTTTTAAGACTGTGCAATGTAACAGTGACTATGAAACAGACACAATGTGTGAAAAAAACATTTCTGGTAACAGAAATGGATTTTGAATCACAATAAAAGCTCACAGTCGTAAGCGCTCTTGTAAACACAATGATGAATGATGTTAGATGGTGGGGGGGTGGTGGCAGGACATTCTGGCTGGAGTAGGAAGCCATGTAACAGATGAGTCGTGGAGCACCCAGATGCCCCCAGGGACAGACTGCAGAACGTGGGGACACAAGCAGGGTCCTCTGCAGGCCAGTTCTTTCAAAGACAGGACGCCCCGCTCTCCTGCTGAAGCTTCTTGGGTTCTCACACCAGCTGGTGCCCTGGCGCCCTGGTGCGCACTCAGTTTAGCATGCAGAGACGGCCAGTGGGAGCAGCACCCAGGACGAAGGGCGGATCACAAAGGTGCGTGGCATAGGGGTGTCTGACACAAATGGAGTTGAGGGAAACTGGGGAAACTCTGTAGGAGTTCACGTCACACAAAGAGCTGAATACGCTCGCGGATGGTCTGCCGGCAGAGTGGGCAGGCTTTGAGGGAGGCGCTACAGTCGATGCAGGAGGCGTGGCCACATTGGAACACCAACTTGATGTGCTTGTCGATGCAGATAGGGCAGGTGATGCGCTCCTCCATTTGCCGGTAGCGTGACTGCAGCTGCTCCAGAAGGTTGTGCTGCTCCGAGTTCTCTGCCACGGGGCTGGAATCCACCTCTGTTTGGTCTGGTGGGGTCAGGACAAAGACAGGGTGACGCAACAAAAGATCAGTAGGTTTTGGGGCCCAGCCTGCACTTGTTACCAACATAATTTGTCAATAAAATGTAGCAGATTTACAACAAGCTGATAAGTTCGAGGTTAGAGGTCTTTTAGTCAAAGCATCTGGATTTGAATCCCTATTCCTGCTGTAGTACCCTTGATTAGGGTACTTAACCTGAACTGGAACAGCAAAAATTATCCAGCTGTCTAAATGAATAAATCACTGTAAACTGCTTAGTGCACAAATGTCATGTTGTATGTTTCTTTGAAGTATAAGAAGGATAAATAAATGTGAGTGTAAATAAGCAGGAGGGACAGCAAGCAATCATGTAAAACACTTAATTTACCTTGTCGAATTTTCTTGGTAATGGTCACCTGGCATTTGATGCACTTCTTCATCCGGTGGGCACACTCTGAGGAACATGAGAGCAAGGAGAGCACAGTGAGGCAACTCAGTCTTTCCCTCAGAATCAGAGCTCATAGGGGAATCTTCTCCAACAGTCTTACACAGGCCCAGTGGTTTAAGAGTTTGTGCTAACAGCAGCATCACAGTTGCAGACGCACACCTGTGGGAGTACTGCTGCATGGGCCTGCATGTGATTTACAGCTGCTATGTTCAAGAAACTTGTCTAAGGGTCTGCCAAAAGGGCCCGTACCTTCGCAGGCCACGCTGTGCTGGCAGGGGCAGAAGAGCACGAGCAGTGCCAGTTCAGAGCAGATGAGACACTCGCTGGGGCCTGGCATACTGGGCACAGCCAAGTTTGTCATGGTGTTGGGAGTGGTGTGAACCCTGCGCAGACTGCTGCCACTACTACTGCTGCTGCCAGTGATGCCTGTACCGCACGAGACAGACTGGAGCCTAAGAGGGGGCAGCAGAAAACAGAAAGACTGAGGGATATGACTGACCCCATAACACAGTATTTCTCAAGACAGGAAGAGGAGTCAGGAATACGGAGCAGGACTAAGGGGAGCCTCAAGTTTGGGGGCAGGGCTCAACTACCTGCTCTTCTCAGAGAAGGTCTTGATGAGCTGCTGCACAGTGCTGTCTGTTACCAGGTCCAGAGGGCTCTTGCCTTTGTGGTTGGCATAATTGATGTCTGCGCCTTCCTGTGCCAGGAAACAGGCGATGGCAGCACCCACATTCAGTTCTGTATTGCCCAGCAACCCTGAAGCACTCAGCTGGGGGGAAATGACAAAGAGAAGGAAAAAGTATCAGGGGTGCCGTTTTACAATGACAATATTTATGGTTTTCAAAATAAAAAATAAACAGCCAGGTAGGTAAATGCAATATAGTGAAGAACCACAACTAGTGCTGTATTTTTTTCTCTTCATTGTTGAATGTGGTCATCCTTAGCTGTGCAACTCTGTCACAATTCCTACGTAACTACAGGATTGTTTTTAAAATAAAATACACACATTTAAAATTAACCCCTGAGCTTCAAGCAGTTTGTTTAAGAATGCAACACTTTGTTTTAAAATTTTAATTTCAGTGTACCATTTCTTCCACTTTCCTCCTTTCATGTAACTGAAAAGTTACTGAACGGAAAGGTCCAAAACGAGGACACTCTCCTGCAACCTGCAGTCTGTATGTTTCTTTCTCAGCACCTTCACTCCCACAATGACATCACTTCTACTCTGTTGGAAGAGACCTGATCGGTGTCTAAAAGCAGAGAGGTGACCCCTCTAGTGCATTAATCCTAAAGATGAACACAGGCAGCTATCACTGCTGCTGTCAGCATTTTGACAGTTTGGTTGCCATGAGTGCAACATCCACAGCCCTGCGAGCCCAGATAATATCTCCCTCCTGTAATCGGATTTGATGCTATGAGAGGCCTAATCACCAATAACATCGCATCATAGACAGCAGCTGGACCACATTCACATGACGAAGTTGAGTAAGCCACCCAAATACACATGCACATCACACATTCCTCTGAAGAGATTCATAAGATGGGGGGGTTGTGGGGCAGGGAACAA
This sequence comes from Arapaima gigas, assembly GCA_900497675.1. NCBI lineage: Eukaryota > Metazoa > Chordata > Actinopteri > Osteoglossiformes > Osteoglossidae > Arapaima > Arapaima gigas. The sequence continues at coordinate 302,483 of UFQX01000533.1, read as the reverse complement.
TGGAAGCATCCCATATAGAGGTGCTGACAAGGTGAAAACACTGCCACTCGTGTCTCCACCTCCGGAAAGGCTTGCTGGGTTTGGCACAAGCCCAGCACAATACTGCTAAACACCCAAACACTCTGTGTGTGTGTGTGTGTGTGTGTGTGTGTGTGTGTGTGTGTGTGTGTGTGTGTGTGTGTGTGTGTGTGTGGGTGGGGGGGGGGGGGG
>UFQX01000533.1:141011-302226 GCA_900497675.1 Arapaima gigas | reverse complement strand
GGGGGGTGGGGGGGGGGGGGGCACCTCGTGGCACGCACAGAGGGATGTATTTGACCCAAGCTCAAGAAACTGCTATGAGAATGTGCTCACCTGGGCATAGAGCGAAGAGCCCTCCCCCTCAGCCACAGCTGCAGCAGCAGCTAGTTGCTGCCGGCTCAGAGCTACATGCATAGCTGTATCACCCTCCTCATCCTCCACGTTGACATCAGCGCCCTCGGCCACAAGCAACTGCACCACGTCACTGTGGCCCTGTGTCACAGCTAGCTGCAGTGGCGTCTGGTTGCGGTTGTTGCGGATGTTGATGTCACAGCGGCCCTGTGGTAGAGATGGAGAAGAGGAGCTGCAGGTCAACACTGAATGTCATCATGCACCAGCACAAAAAGGTTTTTTGCCCATCAGTGTCTAGATCAGGATTTTCCTTCTTTACTGCACATAAGGTTTATTTAATCAACTAAGAATTATCAAGAGGTGCTCTCAACTCACAAGTGTCCACAAGTGGAAAACAGCTTGGGTGCTAGAGACCCAAAAAATGCACATATTTAAGAGGGATGAGATTGGACACACCCAACGAAGGAAAAAAAGAAATGTTATTCATTTTGTAGAACATATGGATCTATTTCTGTGTTTTGCCTTCTTCACCGTATGTTACATTATGTAAGAAGTGGCTTAGTATTGACAGTTTACAAGACATGACCAACTGTGATGTCATAGTACTTGGACCCCAACTTTAATTGAGAGTACAGCACAAAACAACATGAATAGTGCATGGACATTATATCCACAAAATAACTGTAACAGTCAAAATGATAGGGGCAATAACGAAAACAATAATTGAAAATAGAAATAGAAAGTAGACCAGTAAAAAGGAACTGAAAATTAAAAAACTGGCACTCAAAATACATGAGAAAAGTTACAAGAACACATAATTTAAACACTGTATTGAGTTCACTCTCATATTCATTTATGCTCCAGCTGAGGTTCAGTATGACCCCCAGAGAACCCCTTCAGACACACTGACAGCAATTCTGGATGCTCTGCAGACAGGCCTCTCACCTCTTTAATGAGGATTTCAGCCACATCCCTGTGGTTGTTAAGGGCAGCCAAGTGTAGAGCAGAGAAGCCGTCATCCTTTTTAACGTCCACTAGCTGGCGAGCACGAGCCAAGATCATCTCTGTTGCCCTTAAAATCCGCAAAAAAAAGCATTGTTATTGTCATCGTTAAAATCATTCTTCATTTATGTTCTCAGATGGGATAAAATTGGTCTGTACAAATAGCTATACACAGGTGCATACTGGTAAACTGGTATACGTCCATATGTAACGATACACAAACCCACTCAAATAGTAAGTAAAGCACGAGACACGCCGAGAGTGAGTGAGGCTGTGTACCTGTGTGTCTCTGTCAGCTCATTTTGGGTCTGACTGGACTTCCATTAGCTGGGATTACAGCAGTTTTGGGCAGACTGCCTGAACATACAGTCCACATTACAGCTGCATTACCAGAGTCCCTCCAGTGATGTTCTCTGAATCATAACATTCCCATGTCAGTGGAGCTCATTCTGTGTAACCAAAATGCACACAAAATGTAGACAATACCATAAAAAATGAAGGTTCTGCAAATCAACCTCCTGCCTATTGCTCCAGCCATCTAATATCTTGCCTTCTGCTTCCTCCATTTAACCATTCATTTGCCTATCTCCTTGTCCAACCATGCAATCGCATCTTCATCTTCTTCCAACCATCTAATTACCTGTTTGTTTTCCACTGCAAATCTCCTTTATTATCTGTGGTCTTACAATCAACATAAAGTATGGTGACCTTCCAGAGAACGCGCTTAATGTGCTATGAAATTGAAACAACTTTCCTGCATGGTTTCATGGACTGTTAACTTTGATCTGGGCCTTGGTGACACTACAGAAGGCAGCAGGAAAGAGCAACGTTATCACATGAATGTCCCTCATGAGGAACACTGCCCACCAGAGGATGTACTCTGAATCATCATTTCAGGTTTTCTTCCTTTGTTACCCGAGTTGCGGAGGCTAAGTTATAGATGGAAGTGTTAATGGCTTTATTCCAAGTGTTAAAATGAGAAGACATTGAGTGCATTGTCTGGAGAATTACTGAGTTTGTACATCCAGAACCATGTGTACTTTAGAGACAAACACAAGAAGTGCTAGAAACATATGACGGGGGTAACCTCTAACCATTACCTGTTATCAAAAACAGAAATTAGACATACAAGGCCGAATGAAGAACAACTTGTGTTTAGGGTTGCTGAGTAATGGTAATGCCTAGGGCGGAAACAGAGAAACAAGTAGATAACTTAGTGGCCAACAGAATAGAAAGGAGACATTCATCATGTGCTCGAGGAAAGAACTCAAATGTATAAAAATGTGTGTTTGGAGCTGCTCAGGGAGACTCCCTTATCTCACCCTGTGAGTGTGGGGCTCTCCCAGCAGCACCGTTGTAAACGCTAATAAACTGGGCCAAGAAAGGTTTCCTCCTGCCTCAGTTTGTCTCTGAAATTTCTACCACAGAGTGTGTGCAGAAAGAACACTATGCCAAGTCCTTTAGGCTCACTCTGCCTGGTCAACGTGTTGCACAAGCAAGAATGCACTGATCTCCAGCAACCACAGGTCATTGTGCATGCCACTAGCCTCTTCAGTTGCACAAATCCTACAGTAAGTCATAAAGAGCCTGATCTTAACCTGCACTACATGCAGAAAGTCATATTCACCCCCCATCCTCACATGGCACTGCTAATGTATTGCCTTTTATTGTTACAGGTTTCACAAAGAGTCTCTCCTAAGGCTCGGACTGCCAATTATGGCTATGTGCACCCTGAGCTGGTAGATGTTTTTATGCCCCACCTCACTGTTTTCCAGCCTCTTACATTTGCACCCAGGCTGTCACTTTTGCTGCTATCTTGACACATTTGGTTCACTGGTCCTTTAGCTTGTCATATTTGCCTTCACCCTGATCTGTTCCGTTTACTTGCAGCCTTGATGTACATGCCTGTGCTCCAAACCTTTAGGTTTGCTTGCTCCTCAGCTCGGCACATTCACCCGTTTCTCCCAGCTTGCCATGTACCTCATTACATCATTGCATTTGTTACATATTCTGGACCATCTTTAGCTATTCACTTCAAACAAAAAAAAAAAAAAACCCAGAAAAAAGAAAACATGGCAATATTTATGAGCGCGTACACCCTGCAGTTCTCATTAGCACATTATTCATGGCGTGCCTTCGAGGCAGGGGCTGGGAAGCTGTGGAGGGCTCTGATCAGCGCTTTCTACTGTGCTAAACTGCCTTGTTTTTATTTGTCCCTACTGCAACATTGAAGCAGCAGGGAAAATTAACATCTGCTAGATTTGTGGACAAACCCGAGGGGACATCAGGGTCACTGGACCTGCAGTGTAGCCAGTGTTGCACTGAATGTGTGAGTTTGTGTGCGTGTGTGGAAGGGTTGTCTCTTCCAACTCCTCCAACCACCACCACACAACCCCTATCATCTGGTTTCTGCTGCTTTGTCACATGAAATGTTTCATTTACTTGTCCCTCTCACCTTTTTTCTCCTCTCATCAACCCAACCAAATCAAACCCAGCCCAACCAGTAAAACCCAGCAAACTGACCAAACCAAATTCAAAACAAATCTGTCAACCATTAGCAGCCCAACCAATCCCAGTACAACCTGTTAAACCTCAAAAAGCCAACTACAAGCACCCAATGTGAGCAGTAGCTAACACACAGCGAAGGAAAGCCAGAGGAACATGTCCTTTTTCCAGTTACAGTCACTGTGCCCAGTTTTCCCATCTGGTTCTCTGAAGTAACCAGTACAATCAATAATCTCCTCCATTAAAATGAATAAATAAATTTCACCAAAACAAAGAGTAGTTCCTTCCAAATTTAAAACATACACAAATAAATACTGAACACTAGAAAAACACTGGCTACAGAAATTCCAAGATTTTCAATAAACATAGTAAATGTTCTCAGAAGATACTAAAATATACACAAGAAACTAAATCAGAGGCATAACAAAATGAAATAATAGAAGCCTTGAGTGCAGGACCCTTGGGACCTTGGAGTTGAGGGGTGCTTGTGGAAAATTGGCACGGTTTTTACCCCAACTTCCACAATTAGAGAGCCACCCAACACTGCCTGCATAAAAGGATTTTTAAATCTCTTTATCTATAAAGTTCAATCTGTTCTTTATACACAGCTTTGATTTTTCAATTGATAGACTTGAAATTTAACACACAAAAGTATTTAATCACCCTAAATTAGGTTTTTGCATAGTCAAGTTCATTAAAATCCAAAAAAGCCATGTAGTATTTTCAAAATTTAAAATTTAATCTCTGACAAGGCATAGAGAAGGGGGAGCAGTGACTTCACATACAGCATGTAGTAACACTGCGCAAAGTGTATGTAAAGACAGCAACAGATTTTCTTGTCCCACATGCGCAGGTACACACACCCACACACTCCATTTTATATTGTAAAATATTATAATGCATTTGATGCAGGAGTACAGCTGCTTTGCATGCTGACAAACATTCTGACAAACATTCTTACTCAAACACAAAAATTGGAAGAAAATAAAGTTTGGTGATATACAGGGTGAGTCAAAGATCTGGAACCACACAAATATTTTTGAGAGGCCTTATATTTGACCAATTCAACAGATACCATTTTGCAATAGACCAGTGGATGTATCTGTGAGGTAGGAGTGAACACCCCTCCGCTGTCAAAGCTGCTTTATGTGGACTGGTATAACTACGTTGTTGACATTTGCAGGGATAACAGTGATGATGCTGTCAAAAGACAACAGAATTGACATCATTCTGCAGGGAGGTGGATGTAGTTTCCAGGAAACTGCACCAGACTTCAACCATCTAAACCCTACCCCTTAACATTAACCCTAACACACAAGTGTACGTTCTGGGTGCCGGTGGTTAAAGTTTGCTGACACTCGCTTTCACAATGTCATAAAAGGACCTGTCAATAATTTAGTGTATTTATTACTGTTTTATAACTGGTTGATGTATTTTGTTCTAAAGGCAATTTATTTATTTAGTGTCTTATGTTACGTCCTGTGTCCAGTTGCTGTATGACAAATTTTCTTGTGGTGAATGGTGAAAGCATCACAAAATCAAACAGTTTTAATCTATGTTTTTGCACTCAACAGGAGAATCTGAACAGAGCTCTGAAAAGAAATGCATCAAAACGAGCGACTTTCGATAGCAAGTTTCCCGGGAGTGAAGAACAGAGGGCCTGGAGTCCTGGCTGCAAGAAGCCCAGCCCCTGTGACCAGTTTGCAAACTGTGTCCTCACACTGGGCAACATTTGCTGAACCACCAAGTGGCCTAAATTATCAAAAAGGGATTACGACACTCTCAAAAAGAAGGTTTAACACCATGTGTGTATCACCACCATTGTTTATACTTCCAATATGTTTCTTCTATTGCTCACAGCCACAGTTCATGTACGTAGACACACACAGTTAGCTGTTTCTAAACAATGCACCTACATTGGAAAATTCATGTAAAGTGATACAGTGACATGTTTTCATGTAGTCTTTACTCAGTTTATAGCTTGCTGTATGTCTTAAGATCAATAAACTGTATGCTGTTTTTACATGCAACACAAATGCATAATGCACTGTTAAGACTGGAAACACTCCAATATTCTGTTTCATTGGTTAGAGCTGCCTCCCACAAAACACTGACTAAACCTGCCCTTTTCTCTTTGACTACCAGGTTTTTATGAATTTCAGAAGCATTTTCTTTTTAAGTGAAGAGAGCGGGAATTGAACCATTCATTGTTTATCATACCAGGTATGGGTCAGCACGAGAAGAATAGACCTCATCATGACTTCTGATGTGTCCTCTCATGAGTACATTTAGATCAGGACCTAATGCAAAAGTCTGTTTGAATTGGATGGGGTGTTGTGGGTACTCACAGTTTGTTGCCTTTCAATGCAGCATGATGTAGTAGATTGAAACCTCGGTTGTTTTGCTGTGTGAAGTCAATATTAGGCACGGCTGTCAGGATTTCTATGATGTTGCGGAAGTCTTTGGCAATGGCATCATGGAGAGGAGTGTCTCCATACGAGTCCTGTGGAAGGGGCAATGTCGTTTAGTGATTTAATAACACTTAGTGAGAACTTCCTTTACATCACTTTTCTTAATATTGTCAACCCCATTTCTGTCGTATGGTTAACTTCAAGCAAGGTCTGTTTTCTTTGCATGAAGCACAGAATCCCTCTTGCACAGCCCATCGAATCACATTCTATCTATGCTCCCTGTCTTCCATTAACCATTAACACTCATGCTAAACTAAGGCAATGAAGCCTCTCTCATAACCTCCAATTGAAGGAGCTTCCTGCCTTCTGTGGCTGACAAACCAATAAATCAAAAAGGCATGTACCAGGCAGCTTCGAAGGATTAAAAGCTTGTCACAACAATGGCAATCTGCACCAACAGCAGGGGGCTTCCAGTCAGACTAGGCCAAATTGGGTTTAGTGCTTTAACTGTTTTGCACAGCCAGAAAGCCTGATGCCCAGTGTGGCTGTCCATATCAGAAGGAATCCCAGCATTTGTAAGATAATCTGCGCTGATCATAACCTGCTTCCACTGCTGAAAACCCGCAAGACTAAACAAGTCTAATTCTGCCACCGAAACACAAACAGTTCTACTCTGGACTACAATACTTTCCCCTGATGTATTTATTTATGTTCCATGATCTCCCAGCAGTGGAAAATGCAGCTATTTTCAATTTTTTCTGTTTATCTACTCATTCTGTTGAGATACTGTTTAATCCTGTGCGCTCTGTGAATCTGTGAGACAACGTTTTAAAATATCTGTTATTTGCAGATGCATATGAAAGATGGGATGGGGTTTTAAACACAGTAAACTGACTCAACTTTCAAAAACAACTCTGGGACTGGAAAGCAACTTTTACTACTCAGTCACAATCACTAAAGGCTTATCAACAAAACTAATTTAAAATGAGTGGAAACAAATATACATTGTGTTTCTAAAGTAATATTCAGTCCTGGCTGACTGTTAATTGATTCAGCCCATTCAGTCCACATTTGCAATGTTCTTCATCCTATTATTGATTACTGACTCCAGAGAGAGCCGGTAAACAGTGTGAAAGTGAATTAAATTAAGGTGGTCTGTTATTTGTGAAAATATATATGTGAAGAACATTCTGCAAAAACAAACTGAAAAATGTTTGTGTATTTGAAAATTCATAGCTTGACATTTAGTAACATGAGGAGCCAGTGACTGCATGTAAATGGGACAAAAATATCCCCAGTTAAGTTCAAATCAGCTGCAGAAATGAAACTTATTTCAATAGCAACCATGCTGTTACTAAGTTTACAAATCCACCTGCCCCATGACATGCTGTCAAAAGCTGAACTTGCAAAAAACAGGAACGGGATGTTTTTCGAACTGAAGAATGGCAGATACAGGAAGTCCCCTCTGAACAGACTTCGGGTCAAAGAGGGGAGGGGAGAGGGAGCCAGTGGGGTGATGTTTCCACTCACACCTTCCTACCTCTTTGCTCAAGTGGAAAATCTGACCCAAAAACCCCAATGTGCAAATAAATGCAAAGGCAAACTGGACTTTGACAGTTACGTAAAACTGCTGTAAGAGATATAATGGTAAACAGTCTAAACGGCTCCAGTGGTCAGGAAAAAACATTTCCCAGCGAGAAGATGGAAGTGCTGATGTATTCATTATTGTTGTTGCTATTGTTCTCATTTTTATTTTAAAATAAATAAATAAATAAATAAAGACATCTGGTGTGCATACAACTGAATACAGTGACAATTGACCATACTAACAGTATTTGACCCATTTTTGCAGCTGTGCCTTCTTTAACGGAGATTTCCAGGGTTATTACGTTGCTCAAGTGTACTACGGCATTAGATTCAAATGGGGCTTCAACCAACAACTTTTGGCAAGTCCTTGTCCTGAACTACCCTATTCTGTGGTTTTATTGAAAAATATTAGCATATGAAACTGAATGATAATTTTGGTGCCAAATCCAGGTCCTTAATCGCTGGCAAACCAATTTAACTCACTGCTTCTCTACGGGAGTTGGGGGTCCTCACCTGCAGGTTAACGTTGGCTCCGTGTTCTGTCAGGACCCGGACCACCTCAGTGAAGCCCTTGTTGACGGCGATGTGCAATGGTGTACACATGGAGTTGTTCAGCAGGTTCACGTTGGCACCCTTGCTAAGCAGCAGCCGTGCAATCTCTGCCTGGTTCCTGTACAAGGTCACAGAGAACAGCTCACACATCACAGCTGGACACCATTTCCTCCACCCTGAGACCCCGCAAACCCCAGTACAGCAACTGGAAAACAGGGAATCACTCAACTGTGACAGTGGACACACTTCAACAAGAAGACAACTGACTTCAGGAAACATTAAAAGAACTGGTGGAGTAGATACAATAAAAATTAGAATGGTCATTCAGTAGAAGAATTCGGTTAAAATACACACACACACACACACACACACACACACACACACACACACACACTCCATTTCATATTGTAATATGTTTGATCAATAGAATATAGCAGGGCTATTTGCCAATAAATGTACAGTTACCCTGTGAACTACTTGTTTAAGAAAAACAATGGGATTTGTGATGGAATCCAATGTGTTGGACAGGCAGCCATGGGGCAGAGCTCACCCAAATGCTGTATAGTGTAGGGCTGTGTCGCCATCCTCATCCTTCACCTCCACACTGCTATTTGCCTGGAGAAGCACTTTGACCACCTCCATGTGGCCTTGGTGAGCAGCCACCTGTAGAGCTGTCTTCCCCTGGTTCTTAATATCCACCTAAAGATGGGGACAATCTTACATATCAATATATATGAACATACATACATACATAAAACATTCTTAATACATATGTCTACCCTAGTAGAAATCCCCCTTTTTAAGCCCGCTTTATAGAATTTTCTTCCTTGTTTTGTATCAAAAACTCAGAGCTTCTCATGTAACTTTTTTTTAGCCTAACAATGTACCCACCCTCATTTTGAAATAAGTTTTTTAATGCAAAAATATCTGAAAGTTATAGTTTTTTTGAACTGATACTGATTTTTGGTATTTTTTAAATCAGCATAGAGAATATTGTATATTTAAAACACCCTCTCTATATGAACAGTGAAACCAAAGTTTTGTTTTTGAAAATCATGTAGTGTAAAGATGCAGCCACAATATTTTCCTTGATCAGGAGTGTAACACAAAAAATAATAAATATTTACAAAAAGTATTCTTCCAAAACATACTTATTGGCAACATAAATTAAAACCTTGTTTTAAAAAAATCCCTGCATAAATAATAATAATAATAATAATAAAATAATAATAATAATAATAATAGAGTAATTATGAATTAGTATGACAGTCCAGACACCACACAACTTGTGTCCTTCGATAATGGAAATGGATGCCTATGCAGTGATGCTGCAGGCTTGCTGTTTCTGGGCAACTTTCCCACACTCACATTACTCTTACTGCTTAGCCCTCACTTTTCTCCACCACAGCACAGCTCACCTCCCTCAAGGGTATGACAGCAGGAGCTCTTCTGAGACTCAGCCTTGCAACCTCATACATACAGTCCACCTCCCTCAGAGCAACTATGTGAGGGGCTGTGCGCCTCAGGGAGGGTTTCAATCTGACAGTTGGTCACTGCTGCGATTTAGCAGAACATTGACAACCCAGCAAAGTATTACTGTGTGCTTAAGGTGCCTCCAGCTTTTCAACAATTTGAAATTAAGTTGTTTGGTTGGATTTGCTTTATGAAAAGTTGTCATCCTTATGTGTAAGCAGATTAAGGTGGATGGTAGTCGGGGGAGGGGAGCTTACCTTGTCGGGGTGTTTCTGTACCAGGTCTCGGACCTTGGCAACACTGCCATGCGCTGCCTCAATGACCAGTCTGGCTGGGTGATCCAGCTCTGTGGATTGGGACAGCAATTTCTCCAGCACCGAGATCACAGTGGCTGGGTTGGTGGAGTCAGAGAGACAGAGAATCACAGAGAGAAAGAGAAAGAGAGAGAGTCAGCAACAAGGACAACAAAGCTTGGACTTCACACCATGAGCGAGAAATGACAATAAAGACCCTACAGAGAGCATACGAGCCCAACAAGATTCCTGCTCTCACACCCCAACAGAGGACAAGAATGAGTCAAAATGTCACACTTGCATTGTGCCAAAGAGCCCAGCATATTCCGACCCACCCCTCACACCTAAGGCCCTTCAGGACAAGCAGGTTTAACAATCCAATCCCAAAGGCAGGGCCGGTAAACCTCAGGCCCCACCAAACGTCAGGCAACAGCACTGAAGAAGAGGCATGCAGGCAGGATGGCATGGAGCAGAGTGCCTGCATGTTCAGGTGCACGTGCAAACATTACACAGAAAAACACACAGCCTTTAAATGCATATGAAAACAGTGCAGAAACAGCAAGGGCTAGATGAAGGATGACGATAACAGCTGTGAGCTGCATATCAGGATGAAGGCACAGTTTAACACTGGTGTGGTTGCTGCTGGAGGAGAGAAGGTATAAGGAGAAAGGGCAAAGAATGAGGGACAAAGAGCAGCCTGCCAGCTGGGGGGGCTGATTGCAATGTGAAGTCCCCCCCCCGCATTCTTACTTCCTGATTCACTAGGGTTCTCAGCCGTCATCAAGTTTGCATCCACCTCTGCTGGCTGGGCAGAGAGGCACACAGGGTTGAAGGTCCAGGTCTGGCAGCCAAAGGCCACGCGGAGGTCTCCATCGGCATACACCTTCAGCACTTTTCCCACCTGCCCCAAGACCTAATGGGATAATAAGATTATGATGGACATCCTGACTGCAGGCTAAGTACATCTCTAGTACATCTCTATATTTGTAAGGGCCCATTAAGCCATTAAACCACAAATGCGAAAGTAGTGCAGACAAATGGCAGGGCATTACGTAGCATTATCCAATCTGGATGCAGCAGGGCCAGACCCTGCGTCCCAGACATAGAGGCCTGAAGTGACACTTGGAGTGAGAAGAGGCTCCTGGGGCTCCTACCAGAACAGCTTCTGTTCCTGAGAGTCTCACACCCTTATTTACAGTGTTAAGCTCCCATGTTTCCATGGAAACACTAAACTTGGTCATTTGTGAGGTTCCCCTTGGGGAAGAACACTAACTGTCCAGGTACGCTGAGAGGAGGACAATCTACCGATAGACCAAAAGACGAGCCTGAAACGGAATGGGAGAAAAAAGAAAGAGGAAACCTTGTAACCTGGAAATACTCACTGGTGCCATGCTGTCAGTCCACTCCCCATGGCCTGCCTGGAGGCGCTTCACTGTGTCCATGTCCTCCAGCACTCGCACCAGGTCACCCACGCCAAACGTGTTCACCTGGGGTACAGTAGGTGAAGAAAAAACAGCAGTCATCCCAAACCAGTCAAGCATTTGGTCAACAGTCTATTCCTTACGAATTGGTCAACCAAAATTGTTCATCCCAAACCTAAATCAGTCATATCAAAAAAGTCATCTGAAACCATAAAATTCTTTTATATAGGATGCATGGAAATAAATGAAACATAGAACCTTTGGGTAAGGGAAGTAGAGAAGACAAACTTGTCAACCTAAACCAGTAATCCCAATCTGGCCTTCTAAATTGGTTATGAACATTGATAACAGAATTCGTTTTTACTGGGAGAGTGGAAATAAGTTTCACAGGGAACAGAGGCATGATTGTGTGCTGAAGTTTTTAAATACCCCAGTTAAGCAGTTACTTTAACATGCTCACACTGATAAAGCTCATCTCAGTTTTACCCCCAGGATTTACCCTTTCTGCAAATTGGGCTGCATTCAAAAACACTTCAGCTTCAGTGCACCCTGCCCTGTTTCACAGTAAACACTCAGTGGGACTGTAATGGGGACTTGCAGGAACACTCGCTGTCTGATTCACATAGACACACTGATCACAAGGAGGAGCACAGGAGCAGTTAGTACTCATTTCCACAGCCTAGTTCACACAGCACTGTGCATTAATACCAAGTTCACATGGCTTCATATTAGATATTTTACAGACACCAGGGGCCCCCTTGCCAGATCTTCACAGAGTCACTGAACAGAATAATATAGGGCACATACTTCAATCTTACTTTGACACTGTTTATACTAATTACATTTGAAGTTCTGAATAAGACATTTTAAACTTTAACAAAAGATTGTCCAGAAATTGATCAACACAGATGAGCTAAATATTGTAGCCTACAGTGTAGTGATATCAATAGTACAGTCAAAGAGCACTTTTGTGGTGGACATGATTAGACCACAGAATACAGCCTTGTCAAATGAAATTTTAATGTTAATAACACTGATGCAGGACTCAGTCATAAATGGTTAAAAAAAAATTAAAACCTGAAAATCTGGAGATATTCAAGTCTCTGCTCCTCTGCATCCTCTACATCTGTTCTAGCCCCACTTCTCCTTCAATCATCTATTTCATAAAATTGTAGCACATTATTTGTTTAAAAAATTACTCCCTGTCAATTCTGTGTGCAGTTACTTGTGTAGTGTATGTTAGCAAAATCATTGCTAATTGGACTACTACACTGTATCTGCTTGTGAAATGTGTTTTGAGTTGTGTGTTGCTTTAGTGTAAAGCAACACACAAGGAGACATTGCAATCATTTAAACTGATTTACTTAAATGAGCAAAAATGCAGCATAAAGCTTTTTACTAGGTGCTCACTTGCAAGCTTACTTAAACTGTAAAATATTTCAATACAATATGTGCAGAAGGACACCTTTAAACTTTCAGGTCAAAGTTGCTGTTCCTTAATCGCCCTGATGACAGATCCTTCCATTAAAAAAGATTCACTGACCACAGCCACAAGGCAACCTTTCCTACCTTGGTTAAGGCTCCTGGATGGAAGGTCCAGCGGATATTGTTGCTATACTGCACCCTGACATCACCACGGTCTGTGATTCTGTGCACTGTTCCTATTCTGCAGATGTACTGGGGAGAAAGATGCCAGAGAAACTGGTCAATCAGAACTCTGAGTTCAGCTGACAACTGAAAAAAAAACAGCCTGAAAGAGGGTACATATTTTATCCTGATGGAGTATGTGAGTTCATGCAGACTGTGGTCCTGGTGAAGAGTAATAAAGAGCATCCTTACTTCACCAATCTCTTCACTGACATCACCAAGCTGCAGTGGAGGCCATCAGGCTAGCTGTGACTGGACATTACTATGTGTTACTATGCATTACTACCCATTACTATGTGTTACTCCCTGTTACCATCCATTAATGGCTGTTAAAAGTCATTACAATTCATAAACTGTCATTATTGCACTGTTACTGGCTTTTACTATCCAAAACCTACTTTGTAAACGTCTAAAACTATGATCATTGCTTCCAACAGAAAAAATACACAAACATATTTTACATGTACCACTTTAATCCCCTCAACCAGACTAATAAAAGCAGCATATTAATGCAGTGTGCACGGCAAGTAGTATCTTGGCAGATCTCACACCCGTGGAGCCAGGCCCAAGATGACGACATTTCTCTGGCAGGAACTGGACAGAGCGCCATGCAAAATTCACTGGAGGATTCTTACAGCCTTTTATCTCAGGAAATTTGCTCCCAAATTCTTTCCTCCTTCCTGGTAAATTTGTTTACTTGTGGTTTACTTGNCTTACAGCCTTTTATCTCAGGAAATTTGCTCCCAAATTCTTTCCTCCTTCCTGGTAAATTTGTTTACTTGTGGTTTCTATTGGAGTCAGAAGTAATAAACACGATTTGGCAAATCTTTCGGAAGCTGCTTTTGGATGGCTTGCGTGAATCAATGGAAGGAGTAGTGATGAGGACCCAGGAGANTCTGGCAGGAACTGGACAGAGCGCCATGCAAAATTCACTGGAGGATTCTTACAGCCTTTTATCTCAGGAAATTTGCTCCCAAATTCTTTCCTCCTTCCTGGTAAATTTGTTTACTTGTGGTTTACTTGTGGAAAGGGTAAAAGGAAACAAATGGATCTCTGCTCTACAGGATTACACTACCTCAGCCATCTTGGGGTTCCAACCACCATGCCCCTCCTGCATCTGCCTGAGGATGTCAACCTCTAGGAGACATTTGACCTTGTCACCGTGCTGGAAGGTGTGTCCATCTGCACTCTCCTGCCTTTGAAGCTCTGCATGCTCACCTGCACACACACAAACACACATATGAAGAAATGAACATTTGATTTGAGCTTCAATGTGTTCTCTAGACAGCCTTTGTCTAAATTTTAAAAAGTAAAAAAGTGAGATGGGGAATGCAGATAGCAGTCATTGTACCTAGCTTTGGTAGGTGCTCTTTGTAGTAGTAGCCTCCGGTCACATCAGCTACATATTTGAGGTCCACCTTGCCCTTGTGTCCCATCCTATAGACATTGGTGGTTCCATTGGACCAGGTAACGCTGGCTACGCTGCGGCCAGACTCCGTGTCCCAGCCACGGATGTCCACCACCTTGCCCACTTTGCCTTCTCCTCCTGTCCACACAAGTTGACAGGCCTTTAGTGAGCTAACAGTATCTCAGAAGACCAGAATGAAGACAGCAGAAGGTAAAAGCCCTCAAAAGAGGCAGAGATAAGGAAGACACCAACACAGAACAGAGGTGGTAGCTAAACCATAAACAGAGTTTCACGTGACGTGGAAGACCAGTTTATACAGATATGTGCTCTTCTCTGCATAACACCTCCTCTGAAGCTCCAAGGTAAGCAGTGTCTGAGGGCTGGTGAGGAACCAAGTTGTGTATTATGTCAGACTGGTAATTTCAGGAATTTTGTGTAACTGTTGAAACACAGAACAGCTCCAGCCTCCGTGATCCTAAAGCAACCTGGTGCCTTAATCACTCGTCAATCAGACTGACTGTTCAAAGCAGCAGAAACAGATCCTATGCATACAGGAGGAATGAATAAACATATGTGGTTAATAATAGCTGCTAAAAAAGAAAACTAACATTTATTTATATTAATGGAATGAGAAAACAGCAGTCTAGTTATATAAATAAAAAATGACCTTTGAAGGGTAGCAGCCTGAGAGCACAATACTGCCTTGAGGGAAAGACCTGATGCAATATCAAACAAAAATTCTCTCTTAAATCAAACCACAACCTTTAAGCACCTCTTGATGCCTGAGATGTTTTTCACAATCATAAGTGGTTTGACAGTTTTCAGCTTTCAAACGCAGAATGTCATATTATTGTCACAGACCTCATAGAAGTCATCAACATCAATAACATAGCACTAGTTGGGCAAACTTGCTCAAACTTTGTTACCCATCACGTTCAATCAAAACAACTTCTCTCACTAACAGTCTAATAATGAAGGAACTGAGCTTAAAAAACTCCCAAAAGGTACAACACCAATGAAACCTTTGGGATTGTTTTTTTTTTAAATCCCATGTATTGGTCCAATAAAAGCACTACACTTACCATGTCCAGGAGAACCTGCAAGTCTGGCAAAGACAATTATTACATTTGGGAAGCAGTTTGAACAAAATGTAACATTAATGGATGCAGTATGGTCTTAGACAGGGTTAATACCCCTGTTACAAAATGGAGAGAAACAGCAACTCCTTTCTGGTGAAGTGCTGTGTACATCTGACAAAAACTCCACCTCACCCTGTGTCCAGCTGGCAAAGTTCCACTTACTGTACAACAATTTCACACAACAGCTACCTAAAATTACACACAATTTCTGCATTCACTAAGGAGTACAGAGGAGCACACATGACTACAGCATATGCTAGAGCACCAAGGCAAGAGCCCAAAGTTTATAACATGCCCAATATCTACCACTATCACAACATGGCCAGCATCTACTACTCAACACCACAGACCCAACATCTACGACTCAACCCATTACAATGTGAAAACACTCCACCTACTTTGGCTTCAGCTGACATTCATTCGAGATTTTACCAAGAATGCCAAGCAGCAGGTTATTGTGAACAGCACAAGCAGTATACAATATTTCCCAACACCTCTGTCCCAACACAAAGAAAAACCAAACTTTCCCAACACAGCAAATCAAGGGCATGATAGGTGACCTGCTAAAAGTTGAGCTGGGAGCAAATTGACATTTTGACTCATTCTCCACAGTTATGGCATGGAAATTATCACAGCCCATTCCCCAGATGAGACAAACGACCAAAGATACAAGCTTTAAGAATTCATAAGGAAACACACAAAGGAACACAGTGATGAAGTTCTGGAAACAAAGTGCATACTGTAGTGCCAAAAACCTCAAAGGATCCAGCTGATAACCAGTGGCCGGATGGTCACTATTGGTCCTTCAAAACTGCCTTATCCATAAAGCGCAAATATCCAGTTATAAGTCATAAATACAGAACCACATGTTCAGTATGTCAAAGATCATACAGATTGTAAAGTATCTTACAGACCATTTACAACCAGCAGAATATCAGGGGTATGAAGGGAAAATATGTGATGGAGTGACAGAGTATACGCATGCATGTACGCGCACACACACACACACACACACACACACACACACACACACACACACACACAAAGGTGACCTAGTTCTGATCTCAGGCCATCAGTCATACTCACCGTCCTGGTTCCCCCAATCCCAGTCTGGGCCGCGTACCACTTTGACCCCCTGGAAGATTCCCTTGAGGATGATCCGGGAGAGGTTTTGTCTGGGAGTCAGGCTCACTCTGTGAACACAAAATACGTTCTCATCAAGCAGAGGTGAGACTGTGTTACGTCACATTCTCACAATTCCTCAGCCTTCTTCCTTTACAACAGGCTGTTAGTTTAGAAACCTTCGGAGAATCCAACAGTGCTGTTTGGGGTGTCTAGTCAGATTCCTTAACCATTTTGCTAAATGTAGGTCAAGGTTCTGAACTCAGTTTATAGTCTGAAAACAGCACACATGGACACAAGAGATCAATAGATTATATTTTATATTGTCTGCCAGTGTGGACAGAGCAAATCTGTTTTTATCTTATTCCTGCATCCTCCCAAATAAACAGCCCAAAGTGCTGAGAACGTGTCCTCCAAAGGCACATCAGAAAAGAGTCTCCAAACACCATGAAATGACACAGACCCAAACAACTCTGGGACACATGCATCAAGCTGTTTGTAGGATTAGCGTAGGAATCCCAGTAATGGGTTCCATTGGTGTACTATCCTACACTCAGGTTCCAATCATAGAGCACACTGATCTACTAAACACCCTGATCCAACTGTTCACTGTGACAAATACCTCATACACAATGGCCACTAAACAGCACACAAAGTGAAACATTAGGAAGCAGGACAGAGCAGAGAGACAAACTGCAAAGACTAATGAGGAAATGTACAGGTAGGCATACTTGACACATTTCTATTTTGTCGCTCTCACTGGTGACAGAAAATGCCTTAATTTATTTTTGTATTATCCTTATTAACTTTGTCTGTAGCAAATGACACTGTGAGGATTGTACACTCAGCTACTCAAACTGATTTACTGATTTATACAGCGTGTTAATTTTTACTATATCAATTCAGGGCAAGTCTGTTGATCAAGGGTACAACAAGAGGCAGGATTCAAACCCGAGACCTTAGATTGCAAGGTAACAACTGTAATGACTTAATATCTTAAGCAAAGTCTATTTTTTAGTGTGTTTAGTTATGCACTGCAGGAATTAAGTGAACTCTTGATGTGAGCAACGCACCTTTTAAAATGAAGACAAAGGCATACAATTTGACTGAAAAGCTGACCAGAAATTAGTTTGCTTTAACATTCAGCATTTAGCCAACAATGAGCTCCCATGTCTTCCCAGCTCCCCTATAGCAATTCCCAGAGATTGACACCTGTAGGTTGCTTTGTTGTGACTATTATCCACTCTATGCTCCAGTTTGTCCCATATAGTTGTTGTTCATTTCACCCAACTGGACTCACACTGACCCTGTATTAAACACCACTGTGCCACAGAAGATAAACCTCACTTCTAAAAGAAGGGACAGCGATCACCATTTAAGACAGGAATGTCAGATCTAGAAGACAATAAGACGTGAAGTGAGACTTACCTGATGGTAAAGATCTGATCTGACGTGGGAGCAAAAGAACTGCCTATTCCCATACTTTCACAGCAGACACATCAGCAGATGGCATTCATTCTGCCCCTGTAACATTTCTTTCTTGATAGATAGAGGAGAGAGAGCCCTTGGGGTCATCCCTCATAGATGAGTATGTTCTCTATCAGACCTCTTTGGGATCTGAGGAAGTTCAGTCCTACACAGTCCCAGATAGCCTCACTGGCCGCAAAGGCTTCACTGCTGCTCCTTAGTGGCTTATGCTCAAATGACTTTAAATCCCAGGTTGCCAGGCCAGGGCATCTGTGGTGGGGGTGTGGGTTGTGCTTGTTTTGTTGCTGTTCTGGCCTGTGCCGCTGGCTTCATTCCAAACCTGACCTGTTTTGCCTATTGCCTGTAACCTCTACTGTCAGTACAAACTGCTAGCTAATGCTAGGAGCTAAACCCTCCCAACATGGCTGTCCAGATATTCTGCCCTATGTATAGAATACTACCTTTAGAGCGCATATAGGCAACGTACAAAACCTCAGGTGTGGGAAGACAGATGAGATTCTGAATAGCATTATTTTTATTAATAACATTTATTAATATCACTCCCCTGTCCAAGGTGATTTACACTGTTAAATAACTTTACATCCAGTAAATTACATACAGTAGACCGCAGTGTAAATTTTACTGGAGCAAGAATCAAGGGATACAAATCAGAAACTTTCAAGCTGGAAAGTGACGGGTCTTACTGCTCTGCCACCTGCTTACCCACGTTTCCTCATACATGGTGCATCCTGTGTTCCAGCAAATGCAAGAACAAGAGAGACAAAATGTCCCATGTGCTAATTTCACCAGAAGTGTTATTTTAACTCGAGTGGGCTGAGGGGGTTTAAGTCTTTACACAAGATGTTGAACTGAATAGGTAGGTGTGTCAGGTTACGTTTCACATGTTACATTTATTTATTTAGCCAATGCCTTTCTCCAAAGCACCTTACAGTGTTAAGCTACTTACAGTGATTTATCAACTTACCAGCTGGGTAATTTTTACTGTATCAGTTCAATGTAAATACCATGATCTAGGGGTGGGATTCAAACCTGGCTCCAAGGAAACATTTCTAACCACTACAACACTTGGTGCCCCAGGTAACTGCTGCACTAACTGGTGACAAGAAAACATGGACATTCATGTTTCTCCCACCTGGGACCATGTGTTGCAGGCAAGTACTGGTGGTTATGTGGAAACTGGCTGGCTGCCTGTGCGGAGAGCCAAGACATGGTCACAAGGACAACAGCTATAGAAATCCATAGCCATCTGTACAGTGCAAATGCTTGACAACAACAGGGGCTTACAATGCCATTTACAGTGTTCAAAACAACCTGGCCAAACAGCGCTGCTAAATTATAGACAAAACATTTGTTAAAAGGCAACACAACAATAAGGGCACAAGCTTGCAACATACTTTACAGAACAGTTAACTGAAATCCAACATAAATGTGAGCTCTGGATTTTCAAAATAACCTTGACATTTGCCAAATGCTTATCTGCTAGGGATTGGTTGGTAATCTGAAAGTTAATAGTCAAGGCAGGAGGAAAAAGGCAGATAAACCTTCTGTAAGATTAACCACCTTAGAGGACAGTCTGATGACTTCCTTGGGTAGAACCAGAGCAGGCTAGACAGGAACCATAACTATGTGGTTTCAGTCTGCTACTGGAAACCACAGAGGTCATGTGTGGAACCACAGCCTCCATGCCTTGGATTAGTACCTTTTTTGTTTTTTTAAAAATCAATTTCAAACCAAGTAACCAGAACAATGTGCATCTCAGAAAAACATTTCGGTCTGGCACCACATACAAAAAAAATCTGTTCTTTTAAAATTAATTGTTCATGTATACATAAATGGACGCTTTGAAACTTTGACTTTTGGGTTGTTGGTCATTACGTCCATTGCACAATTCAGTATGAATAATTAATTAGTTAACAGTTAAGAATTAATTACTACTGTGATACTGTAAGCGGTATACCTAATTTTCACAGTTCAGTTAATGAATTTCTGAATACTTGTTAAATAATATACTCAAGTGTTATATACTGTTTTTTTATACGGCACTATTGTATTTTTAGACTCCAGACTGCCACAACTTTGCATGACAAGTTACTTATAATAAACAAATTCACAAACAGATTTCTTTGTTATTAATAAGTCAATAGTTAGAAAACATTAACTGTCTGGGGAAAAAAAAAAAACAAACATTCAGTTACTCAATGGGCACAATGTCAAACTGAGCTTTGCTGTTGAGCTCTGTCCGTACAACCCCCTTTGTTGCTACTGCCACTGGGTATACTGGGTCCTGCTCTTCATAACTGGCCATTACTACTCTTTACTGTCATTTATTGGCCATCAGGAAATTGTTAATCTATTACCATTATATTATAATTGTTAATTCTTAATCTATTACTAATATTAAGTTATTACAACTAGTAATAAATATTAAAAAAGTAATAACTAGTAATAACTACTACTATTATCCATTACTAACAATTACGATATAATACTGCCGGTGTTACCAGCATTTACTATCAGTTACTGGCCATTTCTGGCAACTACAGGCCAGCTGCTACTATTCTTACAACTAGATAATAGTAGCATAGGGACCAGTTCTGTTTTTTCATTAATTGAATGCACAGCCCAAGTGTAGGAATCCTGGTAGGTCATAATTTCAGCTAAAGCAAAGACAACAGCTACAGTGTGTTGGCAATTTATTTCATTCCTCGATCCACTCACACCCATGCGCCGAGTGGGATGTGACACAGCCGATGTGTGTCATTTACATGACGAACTTACCTTCAAGTAGATACTAGAAGGGTGACAAAGTACACGGCATACAAATTGTCTGCTTCCACGTGTCACCACCCTGGACCCTGTAAGGACAGCCTCAGGAGACCTGCCTGTTGCAAGGTGTCAATGCTAGGAGTGTGGGTCAAAGTGAAATTGACTATGGATCAAACCCCCATGGCTGATCTACCCAAGAGCTCAACTCCACTCAGAAGTTGTTGACAACCTCCGATAGTCAGCAGTTAGTCACTGAGGAGTCCATCTCACGCCAAGCCTACTGCTTCATAAAGTCATCCATGTATACACTGGACTTCTTTATTGAAGCTGTTTCTGTCCTGAATTCTTAAAAGGTACAATTGCAGGACTTGAACTGATGAACTTCTTGTCACAAATGCAAGCCGTCATTCACTACAAAGGCCAAAATTTGATTCTACTTATGATCTCCAACCCTATAACTTTTGAATTAAAGTAGCAGGCAGAGTGTTGGGTCAATAACACAAAAGGTTAAACCTTTGTCCACAATAATGACAGAAATTGAAACTCCGAGTGAAGTGACATGCAAGCTGAGGATCTCATCAACCGTTTGTGACGGGGCTTCATGTCTGCCTTCAAGCCAATTAGGCAATCTCCTCCCCCCCCCACCCCANCGAGTGAAGTGACATGCAAGCTGAGGATCTCATCAACCGTTTGTGACGGGGCTTCATGTCTGCCTTCAAGCCAATTACGCAATCTCCTCCCCCCCCCCACCCCACACACACACACACACACACACTCCCTCCTCTAAACATATGTGCACCCATATGCCTAGCCCTGTGTCCTAAAGCCTTCTTACCTCAGAATCCACACGTCCCAACATGATTCAGACTGAAGCAGCAGTGTGTGTGTGTCTGTCTGTCTGTCTCCTCGGATGAAAGGTTCTGAAGACAGTTTGAGCTGGTCCTCATGGATCAGAATTGTATGCATGGCTTTGTATTAATATTTATTCATTATTGGACCTAAGCAACCAACAGACCACCTGCTGCCTCATTATATACATACAAAGAATATACTCTGAGGTCCATTCTTGCCAAGGACAGTTCATTTACCACTGCATTCCAATGCTGCTATAAACGTGAAGTCACAGGTGTCTGCTGTACTCTTAATGTGTGCTCGTTGCACATTCCTTCTCTTTCCACACTCTGTACAGATCCACACTGATATTCTGGACAAATGAATAGTTTCCTCCCCAAAAGTTAAAGTGTAAAAAAGATGCAAATGTCTAGAAAACTGTAAACAGGACCTTTGTGCCTGTAAACAAGACCTGGTCACCTTCATTCTGCATGTGAGGTCAGAGGTTGCTAGTTGAATTGTGATATCCACCAACACCCAGTAAGGTGATGACCCTCACAATGCTGTTCAGCTGGAATTCCAGGATGCATGATGACAGACTGTGACCGCAGCCCCAAAACTGGGCTGAACGGCATGACTGTCACATGCTGCTATGCCAATCTGTGCAGAAACACTCGTCACAGAAATGATGGGCTCGGGAGAGAGTCTGATACTATAACGTGCATGACTGCCTGTCAAGAGGACATGATCTGACAGAGTTCACACTGGAGTTTGGTACTAGTCAGTGCAGAGAAGATAAAAAGTACCCAGAACACAGAAGATGCAATATGGGTACAACTTTTAAACTTCATGAGCAAGCTTTAATGATGGAGAGCTTGAGCACTGGTTGTCATGGAGATTTTTTTTTTTTTTTTTTTTTATACACAGACTAACCAGGAAGTGCACACAGTGAGCAGTCACTATGTGCACTACACCATCAGGTGACTCACTATGGAAACTGAAGGGAATCAATATTCAAATTTAGGGACAAGTATGGATAGCCCTTCTCCTGTTGGGTCCTGTCACTGCACGGTGGATGGCTTTCTCCCTTTTGCAGGAAGGATAGCAATGCCAGAACTTTGGGAATAAAACAAACAACACACCTAAGATGGGAGGTATAGCTCAACTGGAATAGTGTGCTGATCAAGTAAATAGTTCCAGCCAACAGGTCGAGTGAAAAATAAAGCTCTTTGTTGACAGACCTCGGCCTTAAGGGAATCCACATCGACTATATGTTGAACCAGGCTGGAACCTGAGGGACACTGGGGTTGGACACACTGATGAGATGGCTACAGGATCACAGTGTCCACAAAGACTGAGAAGAGCATGATCAACAGAGATAATACAATATAATTACCCTGCCACACCACGTTTCCCCTACTGTGAATCCATGTCTATAAGTGGCACGTGCCAGTCTGGTTTGGCACACGATGCCACTGAAGGGCAACAACTAGCGCCACCTGATCGGGGGCTGCTAAACCAGTCTGGGATTGACGCAAGTGCCGTGATCCCTTCACACCACGCATCTGTCACCTCCTGTCAGTTTCCAGGAATCACAGGCCCCTGGTGAGCACCTGTGACTGCCAGGAACAAAGGCCATAGGTCTGCCACAGGAAGTAATCCAGCCAGTAACCGAGGTCAGCTGGGGGATAAGGGTGACCTTGCAAACACACGAATCACACAACAACTGTGGAGCACTCTGCAGAGCAAAACAGGTACATTTATTGTGTCCGGATAAGGTGACAAAACACTGGACCATGCAAGTAGTTTTCAGGGCCCTTAAGTTCTGTACTCACCAACAGAATGTCAGTGAGTTTCCTTGAGAGGCTCAGTGGTTAGAGCTATGACCATACAATCAAAATACCCGGTTTGAATACCCACTTGTGCTTTAGTACCCTGTATCATGGTACTTACTCTGAAATGGAAGAATAAATGTTACTCCAGCAAATTGCCATAAATAACGGCGTTAAAATAGAACAGTCTACGTTACATACAATGAGAAAAGGTAATATATGTATTTATTTATTAATATTGGACTCAACACTGTGGTGATCCAAGTCTCTGCATCCCTGACTGAAATGACCACAATCAAAACTAAAACCCTACCGGTTGATTATGAAGGACCCCTGTATTTCTCCTTCTCTCCAACGAACAGGACAAAAGCATTGCAAAACAAAAGCGAACGTGATATAACACATACCTCACAAACCAGATACCCACGTAATCTCCACCATTACAGCTGGCATCACTCTTTGCACCTTCCACGTAGCATCAGCACCTTGCTGGAATGCCTACATGTAGCTTCTTAATGAGCCACATTATGGTGAATAAGAGCCCCCAGATGTTAAATTGCTGCCAGCTCTGCAGCCCACACATCAGGAGCTGTCAGCATGGTGGGAGACCAGGACTGCAGATGCTGACAGGAGTCCAAATGCATGTTTGAACATAGTAAGGAATGGCAGTAGGGATCAGGAGGTTGTCAGATCCTGTGCCTGAAGTAGTTCTGCTCCAGAACCATTCCAAAACTGTTAAAACACTGAGCTTTTGAGATAAGCACATTGTTGAGATTGGCACCTTTCGTACCATGAACTGAAAGCTGCTCTCTGGAGTTGAAGCATTTTCCACATTTTGGTAGTGAAGAGCTTCATTCCAAAATCCAAACTTCGTTTTCAGACAAGATGCTATTTGCTAATAAATCCCTACACTTCAGGCCACTGATTGGTTCATCAATTTCTTTCTCATTCAGAAAGAGTCCAAAATTTGAAGACTATGTTTTGTCCCCAGTGTGGTGTAATGAGCTTCCTCTATCATTGAGAACTGCTGAATCCCTCAACTTTCCAAAAGCCATTTGCTCTTCGTCTGTTATTCAGGGTACTCTTTGTTTACTGAGAGTTGTATGTCCCTTTGGAGAAAAGACTCTGCTAAATGAGTAAATATAAATACAGCAGAAGTGTCTAAAGTTGAAGCGAGCGTCGAGAGCTTACACCACTTCCGCTGTTTTTCTTAGCCTCAATCTCATTGACTTAAGGCTACTGTGGCAGCTGTAAACATGCTAATAATACCATCTAAGATTATATGACAGACCCGCATATAGGCGTTTCTCTCCTTGTCATCATCATTGTGTTTGTCGCTTAACATACAGCACAAGGGCAATAAACTGCTAATAGGCTCCTCAGATTGGTTAGAAGAGGAGTAGGCAGAACATAATCCTGGTTCAGATGTCCAGGCAGCTCCATCAGGACAGGACAACTTGGGAGCAAGGGAAGAGCCACCAACAACCTTCAATTTGGTTGGCTTTTAAAAAACGAGACTCTGAAGGTATTATTTTTCTGAGAACCTCGTCATGAACAACAATCATGGCCATGGCTCAAAAGAAATTTAATATAACACACTCAAATGCCCAAGGTTTGAAGCCCACCTCCTACTGTAGTACCCTTGATCAAACTATTTACCCTGAGCTGATACACTAAAACATTACCCAGCTGTATTAATGGGTAAATTACTAAGTAGTTTAGCATTGTAGGTTGCTTTGGAGAAAAGCATCATGACATGCTGATTTCCACTCATGTATTCATCACTGGTGAAATTAACAAACCACAAGAGGACTTTCACATCGTCAGCTCAGAGAATGGAAGGGTGCGCTGGGGGAATAAATAAATAAGCAAAGAGGACAGACGTTCACACCGTTTGTTCCTGACCGTTTGTTCCTGACTGGTCTCCTCACTTTCAGGAATGACAGCTTCTGTTCTCAAATCACACAGGAGTAAATGATCTGTAAAGAAACTGCTTTAATCAGATTTAATTAAAAACAGCATTAAAAAAAACTGTTAAATAAAAGAGCTAACTAACAACACTTGGAATGCATATCCCATTCCATCCAGTACAGTTAAAACACCTTTACTTTAGCTTATTATAAAGAAATTAATATTTATAATTAATGACTTAAGGGATGCTTCTGTACTGAGCAAACCATTTTATTTAATTATGTATTATCACACCATTGCATTTATTATTATATTATAAGGTCTAATATAGTATTATATTCATTTACCTGACACTTTTCTCCAAGGCAACTTGCAATGTTGGATTTGTCCACTCACCTGTGTACACTGATTTACCCATTCATTGGGCTGGATAATTTCTGAATACAGTGATAAAAGAATTCAAAGCTACAGCAACAGGGCATGTCCTGGGAACCTCATGGCTCAAAGGTCATTTGCGTGCTGCCACTCCCCAGCACTGCAGAACTGAGACCAGTTTGCTGTCACTTCTGTTGTTCCCAAAATTGATCTGCTTGTGTAACAACAACACTAAACCCATTGCTCCAGGGGAGGTTTGACATTCCATCAGAGACACAGGGCAGAGACACAAGGCACCCAACAGTCACATATATACCTCTGTCCAAAAACACAGGGACCTGAAGGTGGTGCAGTGGTTAGAGCTACATCTTTGGGCTTAAAGAACCCAAAGGGCCCTGGTTCAAATTCAGCCTCTGTTTGTAGTGCCCTTGACTAAGATACTTACCCAGGATTATGGCAGTAAAAATGACCCACTATTATAAATATGTCAATAATTTTATATAGCTTTGGAGAAAAGCGTTAGCTAAATTTAAATCCACGAATGAATGGCAAAAAAGAAGGAAGAGGAACCTCTCATTCACATACATCATGACTGACAGGTAAAATCTCACATAAGAAACTAAATTTTCACAGTTTAGTGATACCTGCTTAATTTCAATTTGCGAGACTAATTTGCTCTTAGTCTTTGTCATGTTCTCTGTTTTCATCAGCTCCTGAAAGTCAAGGAACCTCATGATGAGACAGCTCAGTATGCAGCAAGAGACAAAGCCCATATTCTCTCTCCAGAGGGGTGGGGGCAAACGGCAGTCTTCGTTGTACCTTGGGATACCCCAGGGGCTCACCACAGCTCTAGCAGGTTTCAGAACTGACAGTGAAACAGCAGTCAACATACATCTGCCACAGCAGGTGAAAGACCTCAGCATGGAAATCACGAGTTCAAATCAAACGGTTGAGGAGTGCTAAGGTGCAGCAATCATCAGCAGGTACTGTGGTTTCCTGGCATCAGGCCCATCTGGCCATGCAGCACCCCATACTGAGAAGATGTCAGTATTTTAGTGGTTATTTCTCCCTTTCAATTAGAAGGCGCCACAGTGAGGCAGGTGAGCATTTTGCACAGCTGTACAGGTTTTTTATTATTATTTCTGTAAGTCAGTGGTTCCCCAGCTCAGGGTTGAACAATTATTTGATGGTAAATAGCAAATTAATTATTTATTACAGCAGACTAAGCTGAGCCTGATACCATAACACACATGGGCACATCCCATAAGTCTTACTGGGACCTGTCAGGACTGAGTCAACCTGCAAGCTTCCTTACTTCACAGACAAAACAGTCAAACCGTGAATGCAGTACATTGGTTCAGATCTGCATGGGTTTCTGGCTAGCTGGATGCAATCTGCTGGAAAAAATCCACATCTCAACCAAACAGTTGAAAAACTTGGCACATTTCAGCCAACTGGCCGTAAAACTAAGCAGAGCTCCGTCAATAGGTGAAGAAAGCTAGTACAGGATCTTTTGCAACATAGCCAATTTGTGAAGGAGCCTAGCCCATCTCCACCAACCAACTTAGGAGGAACTTTGCATAATTCAGCCAACTGAAGCACTGTAAGTCAGCCAGACAGACTAGAAACATAACACAGGTTTTCCAGTCACTCAAAGAACAAAGCATTGCTTAAAAAAAAAAAAAAAAAAAAAAACTATGAAAATCTCAGCCAGTCACTGAAGGAATCTGGGACAGCCCAACCAATCAGATGAAGAACTTAGATGTTTAGCTAACTGGCAAACGAATCAATAAAAGCTCAGGCAATCAGCCAGAAATGTGACATAGTTCATTACTCATCACAGGAACTAAAGCTCAACCAATCACCAACTCTGTCAATCCAAAAAAAACAACAACTTTGCTCTAGTGTGCGGTGACAGCCTGTACGATGCTTGCAGTAAAACACAGCTCACTCTGCTAATTGGCTAATGCACCGTTTTCAACATCAGCCATGTTCAGTATCATCTGCTAAGAATGCAAACCTTTTTCCCAATTTAGCCGTGAACGCTTCTGTGGTTAATTACATTTACTGAGTAAATAAAATACAACATTTAAAAATGTAAAGCGGAAAAGATGCATCATGACACCAGTGCTACTGTCACATGACGCTGAGGCTGTACAGTCACATCAGAGAAGGATTTACAAGGACCTGATGTAAGCTTTGCTGCCACTGTGCCTGATTATAAGCACCAAACAAGTTGCTCATTTGAACAACCCCCCCCTCTGGGGGGGCACATCTAATTATAAACACATGGAAACAGGACACTAGTTGGAAAAAATTAACTACGCTTTCTTTTATTATATCTTCTTGTTCCCATGTAGAGGGAGCTGCCATGTCACTTTACTGGATGTTTATTATACTACCGGCTCGTAGTTTTGATTTTGTTCCTTGTCATATCATTTTTATTATTTCTTTACTAACAACAGAACAGGACTGGGTCTCAGCAATAAAAATACAGCATCGGTATACCAAGAAAATGCAAATACATAGAGATACAGGCAAATATAGCACAATGGCAAACATGTTACATATTTATAAGGAGTGATCATGGACTATCCAAGTTCCAAAAATGTGATCCAGCTTCCAAATCTTCCAAATTTTATTTATATTGTGATGCAGGTCAAATACTGACTTTTTTATTGGAAGAAAGTTAGAGATTTGAGACCTTCTGGTGTGAACTGTAGCAAAAAGACATTTTCTTGCAAAATATGCAAGAATAACTAGACATTACAATTTCCTCCATATTTAATCAGGTATTTATTAATTAATTTTGCTGAGTGTCCACCAAAGCAACATACAATATTAAGGCTGCAATTTACCCATTTATGGAGCTGGGTAATATTTACTGCATCAATTCAGGATAAATAACTTGATAATCAAGTATACTACAGTGGGAGCAAAATTCAAATCTGGGTATTTCAAGTTGAAAGTGGTGGCATTAACCACTACACTACTTGCTGGCCAGAGCAAAGTTCTTGAACCTGCTCAATCATGACAATTCCTTTCAACAGTGGCTCCTCAAATTTCTGTGTGAGGGTACATGCACACAGACTCAAACACACCTGCAGAGCAGAAGGAGGCCCTTCAGTGGGCATCAGACAGAACAGGTGAAATTTTTTTCATTTTAGCAACAAGTCAAGTCAACATCTCTGCGGGACCAGGTCATCAATGTTGGCTAAAAGGGAACAAAGCCAGTGGAAAGGAATGAGGCAGAAGAGTCAGTCACCACAGGCAGGGGCTGCTGGACAGTACTCACGGCTGGGAGTGGGCTGTCTCGTAGCGCTCAAAGGCGTGGCTCAGGTCGTGCTTGTTGTTCATGTAGCACTGCGTACACAGGTCGTAGTCGAAACACACCTTGCACTTCCAGCGCATTCCCATGATGCCATGCTTCTTGCAGCTGTCACAGATGATGTTGGAGTGGCGTACACCTATAACAGAAAAGAACAGCATAGTGTAGTTGTGAGCTGAGGATACACCATCAGGCAACGTAAGAACAGGGAACAAACCTTATCCAGGATAATATACAAGGTAACTGGTGTGTGAGCAAAGCAAGGCTTAAATACAAATTAAATTGCAACATGACCTCAGCCTGATAACACTTATTTACTGCTAATGCTAAATAAGCCCCTTCCACTTAATTTCCCCCTCCTTTCATTTCTCTGCTAATCCATCTAGATTAGGCACTAATAGGCCAAACTGGAGCGAGGCCAGGGTCTGTTTGAACCCACATAACAGCGTGAGATTTACAGGACACTGTGGGGTCCAATCCATCACTGGGATTACTGCAGTATCACTAATCTCCCTGCAGTGGTTCAGTCACTGGGGAAAACACAGGCCTCAGAAGGTAACAGATTTGAGTGTAAACCAAACCACCTTTAATAATGGAGTGAATATACAAACCTGATGCCTACAAAATAATATTTCTGTTAATTTCATTACAGCCACCCCTAAAGAATGCTTTATTAAATAGAGATGAAAAGTCCTGCTGTGTTTTAATCTTCAGGTTTGGATTAGTTCTGAGATTGGAAATCAATAATAGCACATTAATCCTTGCCCAATGCAGGGTTGCAGTGGTGGACCCTGGAAGCATAGGGTGGAAGACAGGGTACACCCTGGACAGAGCACCAATCCATGACTAGTAGTTCTCTCTCTCTCTCTCTCTCTCTCTCTCAGCTATAATTTAAAAACTGGTGAAAGCAACGGGACATTGCAAGTTCCCCTTTGGGATGTAGGTTCCGCACCCTCCAGGACAGCGGAAGAGTCATTGTTGCAGTGCCGTAATTCAGTGCCCTTGACAAACGAACTCCCTCCCGCCACACTCACACGCTGAATATTTTCATAAGTGTTTTTATGTTTCTGCATATCTGTGTGGAAACATGTCAAGGTGGGAGCAATGTNCACACGCTGAATATTTTCATAAGTGTTTTTATGTTTCTGCATATCTGTGTGGAAACATGTCAAGGTGGGAGCAATGTGAAGGAACCTGTTTGATTGACAGTTCACTCAGTATCAAAAAAAAAAAAAAAAAAAAAGTCACAGCAAGTCTGATGATCATCCTCCACACCTCCATGGGGAGTTTATTGCCTTTAATAGTTCAGGTCATAACTGTACTCCCTATGGACTCATATGTATGTGTAACATTTTATTATTTGACAATTTATGCATGTCTCAGCAGAACAAATGATTAAGCATTATTTATCTCTAAGGTGATTTGCTACAATGTCATATTTATACAAGTTACTAACAGTGATTTACCCATTTATACAGCTGGCTGCTGCAGTAGGAGGTGGGATTCAGACCTGGGGTCTTTGACTGCCAAATAACTGTTCTAACCACAACCCCACTTGCTGGCTAAGATCCAGTTTTCTGCTGAATCAGTATGTAGAGTTTAGTGCAGCACTTGCCACTTTGTTCTGTTCTCAGATGCAGATATGCCACCAATTCCACCTAGATGGAAATCACAGACTGAGTTCAATGTAGCACCTCCTTGTGGAGAAACCTGAGATCAAATATACCACAGCCTCCTTCTCCACACTGACAGTTGCTAGTGAAGTACAAAACCCAGCAGGTTACAGCTACTTATCTTGGGTGTGGCTTAGTAGGAGAGGGAGGAAGTCTCTTAACAGTCCTTCCCACACACCATGCCCACTGCAAAACAGAGGTGGGCTGGTAGTAGCAGACAAAATAGGTCATAGAATCCAACCACAAAAAGGCACACCGTGCAATTATAAAGACAAAAAAACGACCTCATAATGTATCAAAGTGGAAGAATCATGATCTACCAAGGGAACGTTTGTAAAGGCGTATAGCAAAAGTATTAAGAGCTCCTTGATAAAGGAGCTATTTTCATCACAGTATGAGAAAATTATGTGGGTAGACAGCACACACCACATCCCTATTCTCCTCTTCTCCTTTCCTCCTTCTGGATGACAAACTGGTCACCGAACTCCATTGTTCTACTCTTGTTTTTACCAGCAGCGGTAAATGAACCACACAGGGTCCTGCACAGACTGAATGCTCACACTTGTTCACACTGACTGTACAGAATCACACAGACACTGACAGGACTTTCGGCCAGTTCTTTCTGGATTATGTAAATCATTTACTCTTTCCTCATAAAAACACTTGATTTCATATGCTGCTTTGTGACACATGCCCATGTCTGACCTTTGACATAAGAACTACATCGCTACATACAGTGTGCAAGCATGCAGGATTCAGGCTGTAGTATGGAGGAGGTAGTAAAGTGTATTCAGTTATGTGAAATTTACTATGGAGTATGTGGCAATAATGCACATTTCAGAAAGGATGCAGAGAGCAGTACTCAGTGTGCTGCATGTAGGATATAGCCTGTGCTACAAACTGTTGTGCTACTTTGTGATGGACTGGTGTCCTATCCAGGGTATAGTCTCCTAGCCTAGCACCCAGTGATTCTGGAATAGACTGTGGACCAGAACAAGGAGTTATGGATAATTGATGGATGCAAAATACTGCATGTAGCATTCTGGATATAGGATGTCCTACTGAGGATACAGTGTGAATGATATTAGTATGTACAATGTTTTCTGTAGGGTGTTACATATAGTATGCTGTCTGTATGGTGTATGATGAAAGTATTGTCTCATAGGATCTTTGATGTATGCTTGATGTATTTTATACATTGTGCACAGTATGTTGCGTGCTGAATGTGTGATGTGCTCTCTAAGGTGTACAACACTGCCTGTAGAACGTAACATGCATCACACAGGGTCATTGTGAATCCCGCTGAGCAGTTGTCGGTGGATGTGGACTCACCAATCTGGGCGTTGTCGTATAGCAGCAGGTCGAAACAGCCCTGATAGCCAGTACGGTAGTTAGTGCGTGTGCCGCTGTCCCACTGGACTACCACGGTCTTATCAGGAGTTGTTGTGCTTCCCTGGCGGCCGATCTCCACCACAGTGCCCACATGACCCTCTCCATCATCCTGGTTGCCCCATTTCCAGTCGAAGCCACGCACCACGCGCATGCCCACCTCCATAGCGCCACGCTGTAAGGAACTGCCGGGCACACTGCTGCTCCTCAATGGGGGGGTGGTGCTGGGACGGGGCCGGAGGCAGGCCAGGGGCAGGGAGGAAAGGAGGGGAGTTTCCGAAGATAGTTCTGAGGACGCTGAAAGACACAACAAAACTAGTCAAATTAATTTAGCATATACAATGTATATAGTAGTGTATATTATATATGTATAATAAACACACACACACACACACACACACACACACACACAAAATAAAAATACATCACAATACAAAGCTTTAATCTGATCACTATAGAAAGCTTTTTGCCCTACTGCCTTCTCCCTCCACCCCCAACCAACAGTTCACTTACACAGTACCAGCATAGTCTCAAAATCACAAGATACACTCCCCAGCCATGAGGTCAGATGGTGCTTCATTTCCGCTGATCTCTCCACCCACTCCATCAGCTGCGCTGCCTGGACGCCTACTACCCCTACAGAGCCACTTCCACCACACTGTGTTGTTTGGGTAAGCTGCTGTCACCTCAGCACCGTACTGTGAGAAACGCTCCGATTGCTCTGCTCTAAATGCCTCTGTGGCATTCATCCTACCAGCTTTTGCTTTCAACCAAGGCTCTGGGTTTTTGCATTTGTAGTCCTGCCCCACTTTGCAGGCAAGTACAAGTTTGGATGCCTCACCCTGGGCTGTGGCACACAATCACAAGGTTGCACCTACAGTATGTTTGGGTTTACCAGGAATCAACAGGTACATCCCACTGTGGGCACAAGCTGATGCCACACCATCAGTGCAATCTTCACAAACCAGTGACGCATGCTGTTACAGGCTGCTTGCTAGAAATTGAAACAAAACATTCGTGCCACAACAAAAGTGATTAATTTATTGAATTAAGTGTGTTTTAATCCTAACATGGATTTGTGATTCTTTTTTGCTTGGTTAGTAAGTGTATCTTTCACACTCACAGGTTGCCATGTGGGAGAGCAAGAATTCGCCATGTCCTGTCAACCATATCTGCTGGCTAGGAGTCACAGACCCCTGGTGGCACAAAACTCAGTTAGTCCACCCTGTATGCTGTAGACAGCTGCTCAGCACAACCAGCTTTGTGCCACTAACACATCTCTACCTGATCGCTTCTTGGAAAAGTAAACCTTGTTGTAGCACTATGGTCAATCATCTATCCATCCTTTCATCTACAGAGGGATGGTAATAAAACTACTAAGTCTAAGGTAGCACAAGGAAAATACATTTAGATTTCTGTCACTAATTCCTTTGATAAGCATTAAGTGGAAATTATGCTTTGGTGAAAAATCTTGATACATGTGCCCCTGTATGTAAAGATAATTTCCCTGAATCATTTACACAGCCTGCTAAATCTGAAATGTACAAAACATGGCCCAGCTAGAAGATGTAAATCAAACGGTTATCGGTTCAACATTATGCCGACTCCTGCATGCACATTTGAATAAGGAAAAAAATTAAATGTAAACAACTGTCCTCGTGCAGTTGCACCTCAGCGTGTGAATTAGCCAAGAAAATCCGGGTAAATCCCCTGGATGCTACCTTTGCAATGGAGGCATAATCTTCCCATGAGCCACTGGAACTGGAAGCCTTAAACAGTGCCAGTCTTCAGTGTCCTTCTACAGCCTGGATCAACGCATCTCTAGCATGCTTAAGAAACAATTCCAAACTACTT
This sequence comes from Arapaima gigas, assembly GCA_900497675.1. Lineage (NCBI taxonomy): Eukaryota > Metazoa > Chordata > Actinopteri > Osteoglossiformes > Osteoglossidae > Arapaima > Arapaima gigas. Next base: position 268,111 of record UFQX01000533.1, on the reverse strand, counting down.
TTAAGATTCTGTTGATAAGTGTTACTTTAGCGATCCATACCTAACATGAATAATGCACATTCCAAAAACCTCCAAAGAGCCATTTGCTGAAAGCCTGAAATAAAGCAGTTTGTGATTTTTCCTTCCTGCTCAGATGCATGTGTGAGTGTGCTTCAGGGCACAGCCAGAACTGGGATTTACAAGTTAAAGGTAAAGGGAGCTGCTTGATGGAATGCAAATAGCAGCCAAGTCAGTTCCTTGAAAACTCAGGAACAGATCTTTCTGGGTTCTGGTCACAAATATGAAGTGTGGTGAGGAAGTCACAACAGCTCTCCCTGTCATAACCCCAGTTTAACAAATCATAGCCCTGGGATAACCCTGTAAAAGTCAACACGAGTAACCCTAGTTGAGAGTTACATACAGGGCCCATCTATTATTCCGCAAATAGCTTCAACCAGTACAAAACACCAGAAGATTATGGAAACAATCTTAGCAGCTGTACCGTTTCTGTTGTACATCAGCCCCTGACAGGATGCCAGGAAGAAAGATCTAGAAACCACAAAGACATACCACAGTATAGGAGTCAAAAAAAAAAAAGGTCAGTCCTAAGATATTCAAACGTTTTAGTCTTTAAGGTTCCAGCGTTGCGCATATTCATTTTTATCTTGTTCATTGCCTTATGGGTGACCTGCACAGTCAACTGTTCCCCAGTATCAGGAAAAACCCCACCTCAGCAGCTCAGTCTTGTGTAATCAGCAACCTTTGAGGCCTTTGGTTAATTTTCCTTCTTATACCCACTGATGTCTTTCACTGTAGCTGAATATAAAGTCTTCTATGACATCTACCATGCTTCAGAGTTAATTTTTCATTAAACTTTAGGGTGAAATAAACTAGCACCAATAAAGCCAGAAACAGTTCCTGAGACATTGGTCATCTTCTCCTTCCCACATTCTTTTCAGATAAAAGGCATACCCATTCAGGTTACACATCAGATTGCTTCTTCTCTCTGTACATTTATCAATCTAGTAAGGTACTTATGGAATGTTGGTTTTCGTGCCCATCTTTATTCATACTGCTGACACTCCCTAGCACTTACAAAACCTTGGTACACTAGTTCTTCAGATTATGAACACAACTGGAACTGGAGGGCTGTTCATTATTTCATTTGTATGCAGTTTGACACTCATAGTATCACCAAGCAAGAATAAACTCAAGCTTAGTACAGATTTCCCTCAATTTATTCAATGGGCTAGATCTGTAAAAATCAACAACAAATAAAAAAAAGACATTTATTAACTTTGTATGATTATTTAATTAAGTTAAAATTTAATTGTAACCCAATCATCCTACCTAAATTCCTGTTCAGTGCTGATTCATGACTGCACAGTTTATCTTACTACTGATCGATCAGTCAGAAACACCAGACACAAGCTGTAAACACCACAAGAGTTAAGGTGCTCAGTGATATTTGCTATGGACAGAAATTTTAGAAAATACCACCAAAAACAGAAAAACTGGAAAATCTTTACAAATCCACAGTTGAACTGTTTGCAGGAACCAGACTTATCTCCTAGTAATTATTCCGCACAGTATCCTCAGTATCCAGCAGCACACCACTACCTTTCTTGATGTTACTGCAATATAATATTCTTGCTATGGTGGCATTTGACGTGGATGATGCATAAACTAAATGAGCATTATTTTAAAAATAATACCCAATATTGCATTTGCAGTTTCTTATTCTGTTTCATTCCAGGGAGGAAACAACCCATCATTTTCCCCATTATGTCTACAGTTTTCAGACATTCACCAAAATTTCCCAACAATGCCAGCTAGTAACATATTAATTCATGCACAAACATGGTATTGTTTTGAGAAGCTAAGTGTGAAAATGTCATGGGTAAACTGGTGTGACGTTCACATTACAATGCTTGTTTCTTGCATTGCAATCCTGGGGGAAAATCCAAGTAAATATAAGAGGGGAACTTTCCAGGATGCACGAAGGGAGGGTGATGAACTTGGGAATGGCAGCTGGGGCCCTGGGTTCACAATGAAACTGAGGAAACCTTGAGTCCCAGCTCTCCCAGTTTTCCCTTGACAAAGACACTCTTTTTTTCTCTTAAGCATGGCCTTTGTAATCCACAAAACTCCAGGGCTGGTGCTTTCAAGAATACCAGCAGTAAACCAGTATCATCATGCTGCATGTCCTTCAAAAAGGGTCAATGTCCTTTTCAGACTGAAGTTTTCAATACAAAAATAAATTTTGGGAGGGAAGCATTAGACCAATCCCCTGGCCACGCCCCACCGTTACCCACATGCATATGCATTTAAGCTACCCCTGTTACTTCTGCCTCATGGGTGCTGTTTTTTATGACCCCACTACCACGCCACCATCACATCTATCATGAAGTCCCAACGGAGTGCTCAAGAACCTCGGTTAATGATGCAAACCTCCAGTGGACTCCTAGTCCCAATGGACAGTATACCAAGCACCTATTTGAATGCACACCTAGTCTGATACTTCCAAGTCCTGAACAAGACCTCATGAGTCCCTCTTTCATGCAAATAAAATTTACATTTATTGATGCCATAACCTGAACAGCATTTAAAAACATGTGGTATAAGTATCCTTTGTGTTTTCTGTGGCTTATAGACCTTCGATACAAAAGCAGTGTTAACATTCTTCCAGGACTTCAAGCAACCGCCTCTTTGCTACAAACTTCTGATATCCACTCAACACCCTCTGCCTGCTATGTATTCCCAATCTCATTTTCATACTTTGAATGTACTGCATACAAAAGTTACAAAGTGGCATGACTGCATGCTGTAGTAATAACTTTATACACTTAAAAGCATTCGACTGTAATCTAATCTAATATAGTATATTGTAATAAAAATATTATTAAATCCTAAGAGGCCCTTTACCATGTTTTAGCTTCCTTGCAGGTTAAAAAAGTGAAAGCGCCAATCATGTGGAGTCCTCATGAAAAAATAAAAAACACATCCAATGAATTGAGGACTTGGAATTTGGACTGACAAAAATCTTTTTTCATTAACCCCACTATTCTTTTGTAATTATTAACATAATCATTACATGTTGGAAACTGCAAAAACCCAAGAAACAGTGAATAAAGACAATAAACAGTATTTGTCATAGGGAACCCTCTTAATCTATGGTATCAAATGCATACACATAGACTTAAACAAATCATCCTCTAGACACAGTCTGATACTGGGTTATTTATTATTTTACTGATTCTGCCACTTAACAACTGTTCTGCTAAGCTGGCCAAAGACAGACTGATGCCATAAAAACTTGTTTCCTCCGTATCGGAAAAACTAAATAAATCACATGAAGTCAAGGATGCTCCAGAGGGCTGAAGGACTGCCGCCAAGTATTGGTTTTCCTGACATATGGAGAATTTTAGCCCTGTTCTGCAGTCTCTCTCTCTCTCTCTCTCTCTCTCTCTCTCTCTCTCTCTCTCTCTCTCTCTCTCTCTCTCTCTCACACACACACACACACACACACACACACACACACACACACCTAAATGAAAGCTCTCAGCAACTTGCAGTGATTAAAATGATTAGGCACCTGTTACTTCAAAAGGTTCCATATTTGCCTCTTTATCAAATAGCAACTGCCATAAATGTCACAAGGTTATTTAGAGTGGGGACATATACAGAACCAGCTCCACAGGTTGCCTTGAGTCCCAGTCCCCTTTAAGCTGCAGAACTACACAATAGCCGGCCTTGATCCAAATGTCGACTAGGTCGACACTGGCTGAGCCAGTAGTGCCACTCAACCCTCAACAAAAAGTCATGACCAAAGGAATTCTGTTAATAATGTATCTCATATCTCATCAATGACACCCATTTCTCAGAACACCAAACACACATCAGATTCCATAACACACACACACAAACACACACACACACACACACTTCCCAATTTGTCCCTCTTTTTCAAGCATTTCAACTCTAAATGTGCAACTGTAACTCACAGTCAGGGTCACCAAAAGCAGAAGTGTGTCAGTAGGGGCCCAAGGTAGGTTCCTCAACATTCTTCACACTATGAGTCACCAGGGAGTTTGCTGGTGTTGTGTTTCACACTGTTTGACAGCCAGATGTGACAGTGCCACAGTACGGCCCATTGGGCTCATGCCACCTGCTAGGCCACGTCGTCGCCAGAAGCAGGAGCTGGTTAAGCAGATCACCACAACAGTGACGGATGGACAAGCCACGGTCACACACTGGGGAACCCAAGAGGCGGGCATGAGAAAAGGACCCAGGGGAAGACACAGAAGAAAGGAGTGGATGTACTAAAACCATGATGTATCACAAAGTAAATCTTAGCCCAATTATTTACACTGGTAAAAACAGTCAACATGACAGAGAGACAGATAAACACAGGATTACTTTCCACTCAGTGCCACACCCATTGCAAATGCCACCATAACCCTGGGAAATAAAATAAGTAACAGGGAACTGTATAGACTGAATACTACACAAAACAAAGAAAAAAAAAAAAACTTTTGCAATTTTTTTAAAGGTTATGTAGAACTGGAACCAAACAGACCAAGAAGACTAGTCTTCTGCCAAGATGGATGTATTTAAGAGTGTCAACAAGCTGCAGTGTGAGTATTTTCTGCCCTGGAGAATAGGGGGCAGTGAGATGAGGCCACACTGAGCACTCCTGCCTCTACCTCTACAGCTCTCTACAGTTCCTTAGGGGGATACAAGTGATTAAGGACTTGAGATCTGAATGGTGCTGGTTCAAGTCTTTAAACCTGCTCATGCTGTAGCACAACTGATCAGGACACCTAACCCTGGATTACTCCCCTAAAATAAACTGCTGTGTAAATAGGTCAAAGACAGTGCTTTTTCATAAAACAGAGTAACAATAATTTTAGTCAGCAACTACATTTCAGTGCCATAGTGAGGTATGGGATTACTTAAGGGAATCCTCCATGTCTCACTTCAGAGTCATCCCCCAAAACAGTGGCTGATGGCCTGTCTGGAGTTTGCTGACAGCCAAAAGCAATCTCCTCTACCCAAGGCTCGAGGCAGCTGGGACAGAGAGAAAGGCGGTCAGAGAGAAAATACAATATTTAGCTCTGATAAGGCATTTAGTCTGATTACATCAGTTGTCCCCAGTGGGGGGGGGGTCAGACAACTGGGCCAGACTGCCCCCCCCACACACACACACACACACACACACACACACACACACACACACACACACACGGTGAAAGCTGACTAAACGGCCGCCAGTCCAATAGACTAGTGACAATAGCAGCTCTGCAGGGGCAGACAGCTGGTGCACTTAAAGGGACAGCTGCTCCCTCTCAGACCACCTCCCCCCAAACTGCTATGGTCCCTGAGCCACCCTGATTGAGTGGACACACTCTAACATCTCTCTCACACACAGACAGAGAGAAAGAGAGAGAGAGAACATGACAAGTGGTAGAACAAAGGAGAGGAAGGTGAAAGTGGCAAAAAAGGCAGGAGTGGAGAGGTGTCAGGTGCAGATGCATACAACCTCCTAGCTACTTGCTGCTGTTTACAACCAGCAGGTGGCATAGTGTTTAGAGATTCTTAAGATGACCTAGGATTGAACTGCATCCTGTTGTAGTAAGCAATAGCAAGAATTGTCCCCTCAGGATTGAAATAGAAGTAAGTGATACAGTAAAAAATAACCTTGCTGTTTAAATGGTATATCACCATAAATAGATTTTAGTGTACAAACCTGACATTGTAAAACACCTTAGAAGAAAGTGTCAGATAAAATAATTAACACGCCCTGCTGTCTACACTGTTCTCCAACTGTGCACCATGCTCTCCCAGCTCTACCATGTTCAATGTGTACAACTCTGTCAATCCACACTGCAGCTCCCGATCGCACTTCCCATCTCACTGCTCCAGTGTATTAGGAGAAACAGTGAACAGCATTTCTTCTATCCACCACTTGAATCCTTCTGGTCAAAAGAAGCTTTAAGCTTGAATCTGATAGGGTGAAGCTGTTGAGAAACCCCAGATAAGTCCAGTGGACATTTCCATTACCAGAGAAATTTGGCAAAGCTGACCAGAAATGATCTCCTACTCCCATCACGTGGCTGGCCTGCTGATAATCCAGCATGATCCATTTCAAGTAAACAACATGTACATGCACAGATGAATGAACATGTGACAACTTACTGCGGATGATCTTCAGGAAACAGCATGTCATCTTTGGAGAGCGTTATCCTGTGCCAGGGCTAGACATACTTGCCAGCCACCCCAGACCCTGACAGCATAACAGATCCTAGCACAGTTCAAAGGTGAATTGGTACTGCAGGTCTGAGCCAGCTGGGATGTGTTTGTCTTCACACAGACTTTGCTCTCAGTTGTCTAAACCATCATCCCCCCTTAGGTTTTTTTTTTTGATGTGGGGTATCTGTGATACCAGATATTATCCAAGGACTGAAGGACTCCACACATACAGTATCCAAAATGACAAAAGTTTGAAACACACCTTGCTGTCTACAGTGTTCTCCAACTGTACACTATGCTCTCTCAGCATCTCATCACTCCAGATACTCTATTCATTTGTCAAAAATCACTAAAAAGTACTGCATTCCCTCAATGCTTGTCCAGCAGGTTGGGTAATAGCTGAACAACTGTACATGAAGTCAAAAGGACTCCTTTTCAATTGCCATTTAAAGAACCAAAATATGCTAAACCATGTTAAACTACATCACATTAGAATTACTGCCCAAATTGCTTAGATATATTTTACGATGAAAACTATACAAACACAAAGCAAAGTGTCTACTAAAACAAATTATTTACTGCATAACATTCAACAATTATGACAACTTCTTGTCTTTAAATACACAATATAATAAAACTGTTAATCTGATTAATTTAATTACTTACAGCAAGTTTTAACTAACTTAAAGAAAATACAATCAGCTGATAACCAGACTGTTCCTGGTTAGAGTAACAAATCAAGGTTATTTTTACTCTGTTAATATTAACTATCCATTCTTCACTAGAGCACAGAGGACACTATGTTATAGGTCCATACCCAGAATTTTATCTTTACAGTGACCACAGTGATGTATTAGTTAAAACTAAAATCAAACTGTCTGAGACAGTTTTGCAATTGTATTGTTATATTGTACATTCTTTCAAAAACAGACGGTTCCAAAAAGTATTTGCTGTTAAAAATAAATGGTCAATTTGTACACCAGTATGGAAACATCTGGAAGATGGAAGGCAGGAACTGATGCTATTATACTCATCCACGAGCCACGAGTTACAAGATTTCCTACAAGGATTAATGCTTTCGCATCACACCCTAACACTGACTAAGGATATAAACTGTCAGTGTGCAGAATGACAGGGTGTCAAACACAAGCACCAACCCAAATGAAGGCTAACCCCTGAAATGAAAAGGTCCAGAAACCCTCAGTGGCCAAGTCCAAAGACAGCTCAGAGGTGAATGAGATTAGCCAACAGGCCAACAGCTAGCTACATGATCACTAGGAGGTTAATCATCCACCATTTTTAAGTGGGCTAATAGCAGGCCTTAGTGGAGACCAGTGAAGTAAATGGAGAACTGAAACAAACAAGACATCAACAAATTCACAACCACTGGTGGTGTCACTGACCCTGAACAAATGAGTCACTCATTTTCTTTGTTTCTCAGTTAATATATCAGCTGTGTCTGAGCTTTTACTGCCTGCCCATTGTTAGGGAACATGCAGACAAGGCCAGTGTGCAGGACATGCAGACACAGGGCAACTTGTAGAATGGACAACCTGATGCTAAGGGCAGAAACATGCTAAGCTGCATCTTGGTTTTTGCACTTCCTCTATTCACTGTGATCCATATGAATTTTAATGTAGGTCTCAGATGTGCTGAACCCAAAGATCAAAACCCACATTTTGATGTCTAAGCACACAGAAGGTCCTTCTAAACCAAACATTCTCTCTATCAAAAGGGTAAATGTGAACCAAAACAAAATGAATTCCTTTTACTCCCCCTTTTCAAAATTGTACATGCTAAGATGGCCCGCATGTGCAGTAATGAATTCTGAGTGTCTCAGATTTCAACAGAAAATGCTGCCATCCACCTTGCTCATATCCACCTGACACAGGGGCATTATTTACATTTGTGCAAATAGGCTTTAGCTCCCAGAACCCCAGTGGCTCTTTCTTTTACATATCTTCTGCCCATGAAAAGGAATTAATGAATAAATATGGCCCCTGATCAACATATAGAGAGCTTTTCTGCACACAAGCAGAGTAAACAAAAGGCATGCAGTGGCTGTGCAGGGGTCTGCACTCTGCCTCAAACAGCCCCGCTGGCCACTCAGCTCCAATACACTCAGACACAAAACCCCTCTTCTGTCCACATGCGACAAATGCCACAATATAAGACAGAAGCCTGAATGCTGCGGATGTTGAGAAGCAAACCTTACATCCAAAACACACGGTGCGTGCATGCAGCCAACGGAGAGTAAAGATGGTCCCTGCTGTGTGTGTGACGCCTAACGCCGGCTTTACCTCTCAGAAGCCAGTCATGCAGGACACTACGAGCAGGACGCAGAGCTGGGAGGACTGAGCGCACTCTCAATTCCCCACAGGGCTGTGAGGAACACCCGTCAGCCAGCCTGACCACGAAGACAGCGATTCCTGGAGACTGGGCAGGTGCTGGGGGGCCTCAGCCCTGGTGGAGCTTCCTAGGAAGAGAAATGAAAGGCAGTGGAAGGAGCGTGGCGTTACTCCAGCTGGGGGTAGCTCACTGTTGGTCGCGCGGTAGGGACCAGCCGTATACCACTACGCTGTCTGCTAGGGCTCATCTCCATGGAAAAACACCCCTGGTGACGCAGAGGAACACACACACACACACTCATAAATAAAATGCAGATGCAAAAAATTAAACAGATGGAAGCACGACGGCTGAGAAATGCCGGCAGATGCACCCCTGCGATTAGTCCATTGTGTGCCTCCTTGTCGGTAGGGATTATCTGAGGAGGATGGAGAAAGTGGGGGCAGAGCACCCAGGACTGGAGCGTGCGCGCGCAAACACGCACACGCACACACACACACACAACATTTCTGTCTTAGCTGCTCCTGATGTTATTTCTGTCTTTGGCAAACCCCAGTGACACACAGAAACACAGAAATGCAGGCCGGGGGGTGGGGGGGGGTGCGCGTGCTAGCTCACACGACACACATTAACGTGAGAAAGGAGCCAGTAGAAAGCCCCGATAGTCACTGCTGTGCCAAACAGAGAAAAGTATGGGAAGAGGGTGCATGCTGTGTGTATTATCATGCTGAGATGGGTGACACGAATAGGGTTGGCAGAGACATCCTTAATTAATGAGCACCTGCCGTGACTGTCCTTCAGTCCCTCAAATCACCAGTGTGACACACACACACACACAAAAAGCACACATACAGCTGAAGGAACCAATGAGGTCTCTCTACTGCCTCCTAGCCTCACATATAAACAGCCACACACTCCTCCACATCCCATTAGACATTCAGCTCAACACATCAAACCACAGGCGCTTTCCATCTGAGGCTGGTGAACCTGAAAACACCATCACTGATCCCTCAGACTCTCCTGGCATTCAGACTTGCTGCAACAAGAGTACCGATAATTTTGCCTTCCATGATAGACACCCATATAAAGGGAGGAGACTGGCTCCACATTTTGGGTCAGTTGAGGAAGCATACCGGTTAGCCACATCTTGAGAATCTAACAGAGAAATCACATGCCATCAGCTAGTAACATTCCTGTACACTGGTACAACCATGGACAGGTACTGAGCCAAACTGGGATTTTTAATCTGTGAAGCGATCCTCCCGTCATACTCAAACTGGATATTGCTTATACATTTTCATTTATACAATTTGGTTAGATACTTTTCTTCAGAGTGAAGTACAACTCAGAGTAAACACAAGTGCATCAACAGATGAAAACCTTTGGACACAGGATGATCAAGCACAGCTTGTCTGCTTGATACCACCATGTTGCCTTCTCAAGCAGGCCCACAGAAGTGATATTCAAACAGCAAACACAAAGATAATCACAGCAGATGGTGTTGGACTCATTTATGTAGCTGTCAGGAGATCCAGAAAGAAAAGGCTCTGAAAAAGGTGGGTTTGAGACCCTTCTTGAATGCTGGGAGAGATTCAGCAGCTCTGAGGGACACAGGGAGCTCATTCTCCCACAAAAACCAGAGGCCTTTTGATTCAAACCAGAGTATTTCAATAAAATACCAAAGCAGTAAAATGGCTAAGGCTGACTTTCATGTTAATACATTCTATTCTGGTACAGTGGAAAGTTCATTGCCAGTTCACTGGTTTTATTCTCATATACTGTATGACTCCTGAGAAAGAAAATGGTACAGGTGAAAAATCTGCAGCTTTGCGTTTCTCCGACTCTTACAGACAAAGACACCATGTAGTTACCACAGAAATATTCAGTGGGAGGTGGTAGTGGGAGGACTCCATAAATAAAAAGGGAGACAGACATGTTTTTTTTTGCAAGCTACTGCACTGTAAATGACTCATGCGTCAATCATGGGACAGTGCTATCCTGCTTGTAATATCAGTACCAATGCAGCACCATGGTTTCATAACTTCACAAAGCCATTGATTCCAACAAATTTCATTATGTTCGGGAAAGCCTGACAGGGACAGGCAGTAATTGCCAGGGGAAGTGTACAATCACATTCAAAATACTACTGCTCAGAAGATACGCCAATCCAAATGCTACTGGTCAGATGACAATCTAGCACAAAAGATTATAATTCAGTTTGAAAACTGCTGGCCAATTGATTAAAAAATATCCAAATTGTTATTGGTCAGGGGATAAATTATCCTAAATTCAACTGATCAGATAAAATAATACAAATGCTATTGTCGGTTGATAAACAGGTTTAAATTATGTTGTTTCGATGATGATGCAAGTTACATTTGTTGCTTTCATTATTTTTCTCATAAATAAATACTCATGCACCTGATCCATTTAATGTTGTAAACTTCACATAGATGCTTCTTAAAGAAAAGGTCTGTGAAAAAGCAGCGGATACCCTACTCATATTTACACTTTCCTTTAAACACCTTACCATTTTCCTACCTACACCTGTCCAACATTACCTACCCATCAAAATCCTGTTAAGCTACAAGCAGCCCAGTCTGGAGGAAATTCAGCTTTCCAGAACCACAGTCAAAACATGGCTCTCCAAGATCCCCAAAAGCCATTCTCTGCAACCATGAGCGTTAGATCCATTGGCATGAATCGCTGTCAGTGCAGGTCTGTTCGAGCCAATGTTAGCACATGCCATAGCCCCACAGGTAACACACAGCTGGACAGTCATGCTTCACTTCATTTAGCACCTTAAGCCCAGTTTTTCAGCAATTACTTACCCACACTTTAGTACATAGTCAACTGGCCAGATTTTTAAAAAAAAAAAAAAAAAAAAAAAAAATCTTCATAAGATGAATCAAAAGTGTTGCGTTAACTCTTCACGTCTACACAGAGACACTAGCTGAACAAGCACCTGAGATAAAGATCTGCATTTATCCAAAAGAAGCCTACTTAATTTGCATGTAAATTAGCATGCAATGAAAAGAAAAAGTCACTTCCAAATTTAATTCACCTCTTGTAATTGGGGTTGGTGGCCCAATTCATTGTAACCTCAAATTCCAAGCAAATTTAAAATTCAATATACTACATTTCATAATTATATAAACAGTTCTAGGCAATTAATCAAACAATTTATAAGTACTGATACTTATGTGACCTGTTAGATTGAATAAATGTATTATTTAATTATTTAATTGTATTATCATTTTTTTCCACCAAAAGAATATAGTAATTAGTTTCAGTCAGGGCAATACATTCAAGAACCATTGTCCCCGAGGGGTAATTCAGATCGGGTTTTTTCGCTCAGGGGTTGACCCTTTGACATCCAGCTTACATTTCTCACAAGGTCAACGTGTGAATGGGCTGAGGTTAAAGCCGTAAGCTATGCACGTCAGATGAATAAAGGGCATCTGCTCAGCAAGCGAATTAGATGACGAGAATAAATAGGAGGGGAATGGGGACTGTGGCTCTTTGAGAACGAATCACAATGCACTGGGAATCATGTGTTTTCATAAATTGCCCTGTAAATGACACAGCACAGTTATATTAATGTGAGTTGGCAGATTTGGACTAAAGTGGGATACAAACCAACACACAGGGACACTGTTTCAGTAATTACCACTCAGAAGATGGAGATCTTACATCCAGACCGCTCAGCTATTTCTTTGAATTGTATTCTGGAATATTCTTAGTAAGTGCTCTGTAACCTTCTGGTCCTCAAATTAGAAAATTTTTTACAGCTAGCAAGCAGTAAAATAGTCTTGTGAGAAACATTTGTGTGATACACACTTGTGTTTCACAGTCCCAATTCCAAAACCCCTGACATCACAACAGCAAACCTTCACACATTATTTCTTCTGGTCTTTCATTTTTCAGAATTACAGAAATTTCTGAAAGAAAAAAGCTTGAGCTGAAGGCACAATGTTGACGGACCCTCCCACCCTCAGGTTCCCCCGGCAGGTGTTAGGAGGTGACCTGCTGCTCTCCAGCCACTTTTCCATTTCGACCTCTTCACTGTACCACTAAAACCGCGTTTACAGGTTACATGTCGTTGTAAAAACCAAAAATAAGGTGCCTACCTGTAATGTTAGCTGGAGAGCAATTTACATCACATTTCCATTTATCAATTTAGCTGACGCGTCCATCTCGTATTTCTTTATGAATTTGTCTTAGACTTGCTCCTCGCTAATCTTTTCTTGATTTTTAGGAACAGCTTCTCATTTACTTGCTCTTCTCGACGCCTTTTCTGTTTGGAGATATTTTGGGAAACTGCACCGTAAGTGACAACAGTTGTGGAAATGCCACCTTATAGAACAACTAGCGAAAATAAACGGTCACCGGTACACGTTGTCTATTATTATTACTATTATTAGTATTAGTATTATTATTATTATTCATAATATTAACAACAACAGGACCAAACAGACGTCCAACACGCCCTGTCGTGGACTCTCCGCGGGAAACAAGCCGCTCCAGCACCGAGAGCTTCTACGTGATCCCAAGTCGGGCCTTTTACATACAAACTCGACGGGGAGTGTGGAGGGGGGGGGGGTAGATCAGGACCCCCTGCGGATCTCCGGCGACCCCCGAGCCCTGGGCAGCCCCTCCTAGCCCAAGCGCCTGTCCTCACTGCAGCAGCTGCGCAGTCCCGACTGCGCAAACCTGCCGCTCCGCCCCGCCCCGCGTGCACCTTTTCCCGCTTAAAGCCACCACGAGCCCGACTGCACTGACCCGGTTCTAGCCGCGCTCGGCCTCCTTGTGCTCCGTCCTGTTTGAGACGCGTCAGAATCGAGGCGTCAAGCTGCTATGTCTCCAGCGCAGGCGGAAGTCGTCGGTCCGTCTGCGCAGATGGCGCAGCCTTGTGGTCGGACACGTTCCTGCAGCCGGCAGTCATGTACCGTTCGGCGCTGACTGTTAGATGCTGACGTTCTCTCTAATGTCACCTTCATATGGCTGGAACAGCCGTGGACTGTTTACGCTCCACCCGCCGTAGGCTTAACCAACCCCATGAACCAGAAAAACACATTTTCATTTTCTTATTTTCTGAAATGACGTCATCATTGTCCTTCTTTCCTAAATTTCAGCGCACGCGGGAATGTGGAGAATGACTATAAGACACATGACACTGTGTAACACATTGAGTACAGACACACAACACTGTAACACACCGAGTAAAGACATACGACACTGTGTAACACACTGGCTACAGACGTGATACTGCGTAACACCGAGTACAGACATGTTACAGTGTAACACACAATACAGACACACAACACTAATACACCGGGTACACACACGAGACGGTGTAACACACTGAATAAAAATAACAAAAATATGGTTACTGAATATACTAATGATTAGATAAAAGGGGTAAATAAATATGAAATGCAGATGATCTTGCTGTTGGCCTCCAAGAAGCATCAGTTCGCTCTTTGCTGTTGGTGTCACAGACTAACTTATACAGTGGGACCGAACTTTTATTAATATTTTTTAGTTGTTCATCTTAATCATTTAAAAGCTGACCAAACAGAGTTTAAGGCGCCGCCAGGAAAAAGAATGAATGAATGCCTAAACAGGTGATTGATGCTATTCTAATTGTCACATCCGGCCACATTCATTTCAATTTTTTATACATTCTTTAATAATGGTTTGAAAATGTTGACATTTGCATTACTTCTTGGGCGAAAATAATCCCCGCCATATGCTGTTCAGATGTAACACTTTTTGGTGCAAGTTTGTACAGTATTGCAAAGCAGACCAAGACTGTTTAATTTTACGATAGCGCCCCCTGCCGACACAACGCATTATGTCACGAGTTTCAACGAACTGCACTTCAGTCTAAATTGGGGAAATGTTACAGTTTACATTACACTGTTTTACTGTTCTACCCAATTACTAGACTCAGCAGCTTCAACGCGTTTCAGTGTCACGATTTGCGTTTAGTTTCTATTTGAATTTCGATGTGGTCTCACTGACATGATGCTCTCCACTGCCCGCAGACTGAAACTGAAGTTTGAGAAATTCATTCTTAACCATTTCTTCCTGAAACAAAGTACAGTGAAACTGCTTCAGAACACAAAAACAAAAAGTTCTAAGTCCTGCCTCTTTATTAGGTTAACTTTCTGCTAAATTAAACACTATAAGACATGCATAAATGAACCAACACTTAAGAGAGGGTTAAAAATGTTTATTGTAATGCGAGTCTTTCACAAGTGCTATCTGATGAAAAGCACCTGCAAATAAACATCTGAGCTGGAAGAGGCACAATATGGTACCTGAAGTATGAAGCACAAAAAGCAGTCAGTCCAACCAACACTTTAGGACGTTCCAAAAAATCCAAAGACATCAAACTTTGGACATCAGTGTTCATGAATTTCTAACCTCCAGTGAACGGTACCTACAACATACTGCACTTTTGTTCCACTTTCTCATGCCTTTAACCTGACACTGCTGCCTAGTGTTGTTCAGGACCCTTGAAATGCTTTTTAATGGCCTACATTGGTCATTTTTTAATAGCCCATCCACAAACACTGCATTAAAAATATTCACTAGTGAAAGATGTTCACCTTCAAGGAACTTTACTATATATACTGAAAACTTGAGGGACCATTTACTGACATTGTCAAATTACACAAACCTGCAAACCTAAAAGTGTATTAAAAAAAGACACTGAACTGCTGATACCTAATCTGTAATGAAGTAATTCTGCATATTTTGATCATAAAAAAACTGGCTTTTAGCTTCTCAGTGATACTGCATTAGATTTTACTTACCACCATACACATTTCCATCCATCATTCTTATACAGTTGTAGTCAGGGACATGATAATTCATAGCCTGCCTCTACTCTGGATGGAACATCACAAGTGAAAGTCACTTTATAAAATACAGGAATAACCTCCAAATTATCAGATGAACTTATTAAATGAGATTTTTTAAAGCAAGTAAATGTTGAAAGCACTACCCTTTATGTTTTGCAATTTCTTCCAAAGATGCCCCATACAAAATAGTGTAAGTTTTTTTTCCAAGCAGAAAAACTAATTTACAGCCAACTTTGCCTTGTAATTGCTTTACTACTTAAATAAACACATGGATGAAATGTAAAATCTTATGTACTTAATAAGAAAAGTACTATGCAAATGCATTCTTTTTTAAAAATATTTCAGAGTAGCTCAGCAAATTCAAATAAATACTTTTAGGTAAGTTCCACAACTGTTGTTGCCCTTGTATCAGTTTCTCAATTTTGCATCTCAATTGTTTTCATGGAACAAAAACTTGGAAAATCTGTTTTCTTAGCTCTGGACTGATAACATGAAAAACTCTGAAATCACATAAACATCACAAGGGGATGTTAACAGAGACGAATGTGAAAGAAGCAACAGTAGCCTTACAGAGTAACTCCAGGTATGATCTGGTATATTTGTACCAATATAGAAATTAAACAAAATTCAGCCCTCAAAATGCAGCAGAAAACAATAAATAAATAGGCAGAAACCAAGCTGCATTATATAAAAATATAACCAAGTCAAGGTGATTTACAACTGCGGCAAACTGCCCTGAGGTGCCAATATGATTCCAAAGACGTAAAAGAGACCAACAAGTAGATTCAGTTTAGCCGTTTTCTGTGGGATCTTGGAGTAGCACTGGCTGCGAAACTGCTTCTCCAGTGGGAAGGCCATGGGGAGTGTGAGCAGGGGCAGTGCCATGCTGATGGTGTACCGTGTGGCCATTAAGCAAAAGAGCATGTAAGGCCCAAAGAGGAGCACGTTGAAGAGAACGTAAGAGAGCATGGGCCCTATCAGAATTGCCAAGGTCACGATGCCTGCCTGCCGGTCCGAGTCCATGTCTCGCGTGTTGTTGCTGTGCAGGATTGCCTCCGTATTGAGTGCCAGCGGCACAGCGTAGACCAGTGGCAGTGCAGAGAGGTAGCCCACCTGCACAGCATGTGCAAACATGACTGCCAGTGGGCCAAAGGTGATCAAGATCACAACATCACCTAAGGCCACGTATTTCAGTCCAATGCCTGCATGTGAAGGTCAGAAGAAAAGTATTTTAGCACAAACAATCACTGGATTATCACAATTTTTTAGAATAGGAGGTACACAACATTTTAAAAAGTCAAGTGACAAAACACTACAACAAATAAACGGTTTATAAATACAGCTATTCCTTTACTTACCAGTTTGTGTGTATGTGTGCGCGCGTGTGTATATATGAGCAAAATTATTTTATGCTTGTTAAGTTAAAACCAGTTTCATATTTGTTAACATTTATGAACAGTAAGAGTTGAGCGTGGGGGATTTTTTTTCAAAATTTGCATTATAATGGTAATTATGTTTCTGACATGAGTTTCACCTTACAGACTGATATCCAAAAAAGCATTACACTCCTTAGTAGGGGGATACCTGTATCCACTTCCAGGGCAGAGAAAAAAACCTCAGGGACAGCTTCATATTTGTGTATCAATAGGGTAAATGGTACAAGGAAATTCACCTCCTGTGTAGAGGAAAGAACTGGACAATCCTCCAAAGTAAATGAGTGCAAGATGCTCTAGCTTCAGAGGTGAGAGGCAGTAGAGCAGGGTGGCACAGAGGCAACCCAGAGAATACAGCACAGCCCCAAACATCACCACATCCTGGGGCTCCAGGATCTGGTCAACTAGCGTCCTATCATCGCTTTTCTTGTGGTCAATGCCTTTGGAGAAGTCGTAATAGGTGTTCACCAGGTTGCCGGCCCCATGCACCACCAGCACAGCCACGGCACATACCAATAGCACCACAAGGTCCACAGTACCCTCAGTCTTGTAGGCTAGCGCGCTACCCAGTGCCACTGGAGTCAGAGAGGCACTAAAGCTCCAGGGCCGCAGAGCAAGCACATAGGCAGCACATTTGGACTTGACACCCATGGCCACCCAGGCAATTCCTGAGGCTGCCTCTGTGGGCTCTCGGTCTAGTCCACTCAGGCCAAACTCATTGTGCAGCCCACTGTGTCCATTTGATCCTGTCAGATCATAAGTTTCAGCACTACTTGGCTTCTGTCCCTCCGCCATTCTTGTGCCCAGGATCAAGCACTAGACAAGACCGGAGGAGAACCACAGGAACCCCGGCTAGAAAGAAGAGTAAATCTGGAAAAGAAAACAAAGATGGTAAAAACAAAGTAAGGCATTTTCAAACCATCCTCAAGCCAACAGCAGCAGAATATTTAAAGGTAAAACAGAACATACTTAGCACAGTAGATCTGTTTAGAGACAGAAACTATATCAGCCTGAGAAATAAAACTCATTTAATGTCCCTGAGCAAACTCCATGTCTCTGCTTTGGCTGCCATCAAATCAACTTTTCTAAAAGTTTTCCAAAAACTATTCAAGAAGGCATACATCTTATTCGTGAAACGGTAAACAGAAGATGGCAATGTTTGTTTGGTAGACGGTGGCGGATTTACTCTGATACATTTAACTAAGCAAACATTAACAAAAATTATCACAGGAAAATTTAAACAAAAAAACAAAAGTGTTATGGCTGACCCACTGACACCCAGATTATGGGTTTATAACTGTCTAAAAATAGCCAGTGAATAAGATTCGATCGCAAACAAAGTGATTAATGAAGATTATCCACTGTTAGCCAACTGTGCTAATGCCACCAACCATCAAAATTGAACTTTTCTAAAAAAAAAAATAAACGTATTACCCTTACTTTTTTCGCCGTCACCTCAAACACGCTTTTTCGCGTAGCAAGACAACATTTTCCTTGTCTTCACATGACCGGTATTTGTTTAAAATTCTTTTTAAAAATCGCCCACCAGCTGGTGAGCTACGTGTCACATCTGACGACTGCAGCCATGACTAGCCACCTGAGCGCTGCCATTTTGTCCGACACTCCTTGGTGCAACCCGGAAGTGTTTCCATCGGAACCTGAAACTCCGCTGATATAGTTCCGTTTAGTAATTAGAAAACTGCCAGTATCACAGAGGAACTGAAAACTAAAAATATGAAATTACCTTTGAAAAAGTCCAGTATACACTCAATAAAACATTTATTTGTTCGCGTTATTATGGTACCTAAAAGAAAAATACTTTTCAAAGATACTGAAAACCAGGAATTCACATGAAGTATAAAATTATTTTACCAGCTAAACCAATCTAAAATTAAAGTAATAGGAAAACAATTTTTTTTTTAAATCTGTGAGATAACTTCCAAGTTATCTTTAGATACAGTAAAATTATTGATATAATTCTATAAAATTGTATTTAAAACTAATATTCTATTAGTTTATAATATTTTACAACCATTTCAGTTCATTATGATATACTGATAAGATGCAAACATTGCACATTGTCTAAAAATCAGTTCATATTAATTGATAAAATAATACAAATGAATTTATAAGCTTTTGTGACAGTGTGTAAGGATGCTTAAAAAGACTTGTTAATAGATATCCCTATAAAAGCATACTCGTTCAGTTAATCTCAATTCATTCTTATAGAATGCTCAAACAGTGAACAATATACCCACCTACATTAAAGTAATGGATGGTATAATATGAGGTTTTATAAAATCCAACAGTCAAAATAGTAAATAATGTGTGTGGTAGAAAATGAATATAAGAGAGGCCAGAATTACTCCTCAAACAGACAGGAAGAAACACTCAACAGAATACCTTTATTTTTCTTAGTGCTGAGGGAGAGTCCCACCACCCAAAGTCTGAGTTAAGGGAGTCTACGCTAACAAAGAAACTCATACATTATATAGGTTACATTATGGTATATATAGCACGTGATCAGCTGATGTTTAGCTCTCTCTTGTATATACAACTTTTTGTCTAATTTCTATTGGCTAAATGGTATCTACACTTAAAGCGTGCAACACTAACTCAAGTGCAAACCAAGGATGTTCACACACTTCATCTCTCTTTTTTGCATTCTTATTTCTGTCTGCAGTTAGCTTATTGCATCCTTAGGATGAGGATTTTTTGTGCTGCATTGCAGATGTTCTGCAGACTGTTTTGCAGGCTTAAAAACAAATTTTTCTTTTAGAGTTCAATGGGGGGGCTTAGCAACCAGACAGTTAAATCATTAACACTGATTTTTAGGGCCTATAAACTCCTTTTTACACATTAAATAGTGTATCTGGCAGCACTGTAGCAGAGGGTTACTGGCTGATAAAGGCAGTCGTAGTGTTAGCACTGTTATCAAACCACAAGAAAGACACAAAGAAAGGGGAAATAAAGACATTCATGTACAGATATTAACATGAAATGCAACTTAGCGTAACTTGTAATTCTGGGCCATTGTGCAGTTACATCTTTATTTACTGTTTTCCAAACTATCGATCATTGTATTTTCAGTTACTGATTCCTAAGTATGTGTAGCAAGTAGAACATGTCACCTCTAAACAGGGTGGGAGCCAGATTCAAACACACACCCACATCACTGGAAGACAACAACACTAGACCTGAGATTCAACTGATGTCCCTCTCTAAGGCAGCTCATTACTGATTTACCATGAGTACATGCATTTTGGGGCTGGGGCTGTTTCTGTGATTCTGACCATGTTCTGCACCAGTAAAACAAGAAATAAAATTGTGACGCAAAACAAGTGGTACTAACCCCCCCGTGTTTGCTGTTTCCAGTACGCTGTCTAAATATTAATATGGAATATAAAGTTGCACGACAGGTCTGGAAAATACACATTCAGAAAACCTGAGAAAATTCAGTTGTCTGGGTTATACTGTATGGTCTGTTCTCAGACTTCAGGGAAAACATTTTAAAGGAGTTATACTTTATATAACCATCTCTTTTGAACTGTGGATCTCATATCGCCACCTCCAATTCTCACCCAGTTTTCCCCTGAAGGTGTTAACTTTCTTTACACTCTGGTCTCCAACCAGCAGGTAGCAAACATTATGGGACATATATTTGTCTCACATCAAAATATGGTTTCAAAAACGTTATATATCACAACCGTTCAAAGGCTGATGGACATGTTAACATCACATTTCCTATGTTTTCATATGCACACCTGGTTTCCCTGTAATGATCACCACCAGGCAGCCATGGATGTTCGTATATTTACATGCATTACAGAATAACACGCGCACTGTGATGTTATCCCTAACTGCAGTTAGATCGGCGGGGCTTGAGCTGGACGAGATCCGGGCTCCATCTGCAGTAACATGACACCCGAGGCGCGCCGCAGTCCGGGGCTGGACGGGGACGCGCGCGAGGTCCGCAGCCTCCTCGCCAAGGGGCTTTTAGGGGCTACTTTGGCATCTAGTGCCGCGAAGCCGCGGAGGACACATTCGGAGTGCACCAGGGAGAGCATCCGCAGCCGAGCCGGAGGAGAAATAAATGGTGTTTCCACAGCGCCACTGGCCCCCTGCGAGCGGAACGCGTCTGGACGGAGAGCTGCGCCCATGGAGCGCCGGGCAGTGGAACGAACTCCGGCACGGTGTAGCGCGCGCGCGCTCGCGCTCGGCGCCGCGTGCGTGATGCCGCCGCTGCTGCTGCTGCTCGCGGGGGTGCACGAGAGCGGCGCGATGCCCACCTGGAGCCCCGAGGTAGGCGGAGGTGGCGCCCCCTCCCTCCCTTTACGCTCCGCAGCCCTTTGCATAAAATCAGTTGTTTCAAAATGCACCGGAATTCCTCTGGGAAAAATAGAGGGGGGGGGGGGACTCATCTGGGGTCTAGATCACTACGTGGAAGCCTCGAACAAACGTCCATTGTTAGAACGAAACACTGAGAAAGTTTTGTAGGATCGCATGGGGGAAACAAAATCGTGCAGGAATTTTTGACGTCAACCTCGCCATGTAGGTCTCCCAGACTTCATGTAAATTGTCAAAACTCTGGGTTTCATAGTGTCCTGTTTTGTTTTCACTCGCGTTGGTGTTTGTGAATTAATCCAATGCATTGTTCATTTCATTACCATCTTTTGTTTTAGTCCAGATGACTAAAATGTCTCGTAATTTTAGATACTACTTCTAGTTTAGTCTACTGTAAATTTATCTTCAAATGCACTTAAATTCATATTGCAATGATATTTGGTTTAAAAAAGTGAATTCATTTTAAGAGCATTTTGGGAATGCTGTGAATTTTGTAAAGGATGTATAAAGGTTTTACTCATAAATGTTTTTTAAATCTTTAATCCGTTTGTTTTTAGAATTAAGACCATTCAATTTCATACTCATCATACAGCAACTTTTGAATAAGTGACCTATTGAATGAACTGCTTTACACTGAACTTTACTGAATGAACTACTTTGCACTCAAAATAGTGACAAAGAATGCAGGATCTTTTCTTTTTTCAACGGCTACACTTTTAGTCTGAAATATTAAATATGTCCAAAGTTTCCAGAAAAAAACCTCAAAGATAAAACTTGTATAAAGCTGCAGAAAGTCAAGGTGATGATGGAAAAAGAGAGAGGGATAAAAAAACAGAACAGTAATGAAGCAGGAAACGGCACGACCCGGTATCTCAGCAGTAGAACCAATGCCCTGCAGTGGCTGCTGTCCTGAGGTTTTGCCCCAGTTTTCCTCCCCGCAATTTCGTTTTCGCCGTGTTTTCAAACAAGTGATTTCACCACAGCCTGTTTCACTCTTACTGAAATTCGAAACCATTGTAGAACATTTTCCTTTTCCAGCCTTGACAACAATAACAACAACAACAACAATAAAATCATCCACTTTCATCATAAATTTCCTTAATAACATTACTGGGTGGCTGAGAGTCTGGACTTTAGGAAGTCCCGGGAGCTGAAGAACAGCTGTAAAAACATCTGTACGATATCAAAGGTGACAGAACGCGACCCAAAACCATCATATAGCACTTTTCTCAACCTGCGGCTATCAGAGCCTCTGAGGATAACAGTGAATAGTAGCTGTCTTTCCTCTGGTGACCCCACCAAAACGTTTAACTTTATTTGTAGCTTACTTGTGAAAAATGCTTTTGCCTTTCGAAAGGATTTTGTTCAGTTTTTCTTTTAGTAATAATCTGACAGAACGTTATTAGATATCCATCATGTGATTCGTGATGTGATTCATAAAGCCCCACTTCCTTGCTTATTGAAGATGTTTCAAGCTCTTCTGCAGAGCCATGACTAGTGACATATGAATCACTTATCTTCTACTGAAAGAATTTCATTTGTAACTCAGAAATTTTCTATGAAAGACAGACGTAAGTAAATGTAACAAAACAGAACTTATGATCATCAGTAGCTAAACAAAATGGTCACAGAGTTAAACCCACTTTATATAATGAACTCTGTTGCATTGTATCTGCTCTGAAAACTTGTCAGAAAATCCTCAAGTTAATAAAAAAATCTGTCACCTGATTTTACTCTTTGGATCTAGCTGGTAAGTTGGCTCAATAGGCCATCTTGGTCTTTGTTTTGAAAAAGCATGTTCTACAAAAATGCAAAAAAAAGTTAGAGGTCAGAGCACTAGAATTCTGAGTAAATAAAATGCACATCTTTTCCAGCTCAGCTTCTTTATGAATACCATGAATACCACAATTTGGACCTCTTTGGGGTTAAAGATTACAGAATTGAAAAACAAGGTGTGCAAAATGAAGGAAGTGAGCCTGGCTGATAATGATGATCACATTCTGCAGCCCCTGTCTCTGCTGGGCTCCTTCCTGGACTTCTCCCTCCTCTTTCCTGGGAAAAAGGGATCCTAGCCAACCGTATTCCTTATAAGGAGGTCCTGGGTCACCTGTAAGAAAGGCGAGCTACCATGTCAGTGGCAAAGAGTCCTGCTAACAAGCCAGATCTAACAGCACTGGGGGCCCCTTGGTTGCTGATGCCAGTGTGTGTGAATCACTCATCCTCTGACTCCGCCAGCAGTGGATTGGGAAAACTGCCAATTCCCTGTCAGGCCAGAGAATGTGTTTCAACCTCAGCATCTGGCAAAGCACTTCTGCTTCCCAGAAGATTGAGCAGAAAAACGAAAACATCTTTGGAATGCTATACATATATGCAAAGTGTTTTTCTTTCCCTCAGAAAGCCATATTTAGATTTGTGAGCTTGCTGTTCAGGAACTGGTTAAAAATGTAGCAGTTTTTATCCATTCCATAATTCTTTCCTTATTTTCATGCATTTTGTTCAAAGGCAGTGTTGAAACATTGCTGGCTTTGTGTTTCGGCAGGGGATAATGTGGTTTGTCATTAATTACCCCAGTGTTGTGCAGGACCGACAACAAAAAGGCCATTTTGAGGGATGCATTAAAGCAGGGTGGTCCATACCCAACGTCCTTCAAGTAGTTCTCCAACTCGGGTTTCTGCTGCACTTTACATTTTCTGATCTTCTGCCACACTTCTCCTACAGTCCTCCTCCCACTGGCTGTCTACATAAAGCAGGAGAGGACAAGTTAATTTCCCAGCAGCTCCTCTGAGGTGGTATGTATGTGGGCTGGGATCAGAAGGAGAACTGTGGAGCAGCACAGCTCATTCGGGTGTATGCAGGCTGCATGCAGTCTAGATTGCGGCAAGAACAAAGCAAGTTACTGTTTTTAGGACAATTTTACATTTATGCAATTGGCAGAAGCTTTTCTTCAAAATAACAAACAAGTCAAAGTAACACAAGTCCACCAACAATAGATAAAGAGCTTTAGACACAGACACAGGATGTTCAAAGCACAGCTTGTCTGTCTAAAACCAGTATGTTGCTGGTTTACACACCTCAAGCTGCAGGCTATAGAACTGACTTTCAAACAGCAAAAACACAGATAACCATAGTAAACACTTGGATCCATTTATGGAGTTGTCAGGAGATCAGGAGTGAAGTGGCTCTGAGGGAGATGGGTTTGAGACACTTAAATTCTGGGAATANGGTTTACACACCTCAAGCTGCAGGCTATAGAACTGACTTTCAAACAGCAAAAACACAGATAACCATAGTAAACACTGTTGGATCCATTTATGGAGTTGTCAGGAGATCAGGAGTGAAGTGGCTCTGAGGGAGATGGGTTTGAGACACTTAAATTCTGGGAATGATTCAGCAGCTCTGCATGACAGAATTAGTTCTTGAAAATATCAGTTTCCTCTTTAAGAGATCTGATGAGGTATAGTTGGTTAATTATTTAACAAGGAAAGACAATCACATCTCTCCTTTTCCCATCTACAGGCAATAACAGCTGTAAAGTTGCCCACCAGTTCCAGATTTTCTTGCCATGCATAATTTAATTGAGTTATTCATATTTAGCCTTCAGCATAACATTTTTTGTGGCAACTTTTCCAGTTTCAGACAGACCATGATCTGCTGGGAGACAGTCATAGAACCTTGCAGGCAAAGGTTTACAATGATTATTTATTTGTGGTTGAAAGACAATCAGTTTCGCTGCCTTCTAGGATGGTACACTCCTGTTTTCTGAGCGTTGCTCTTTTAGCTGCGTGACTGGAGGCAACAAGGAGCCTAGGAAATTTGAGTTACCCTGAGAAAGCAGAATGCAGGCAGTGTTGTTTTAAGGACTTTGCCACAGACATAATGTCTCGCCATGAGACCTTATTAAAGAAACACAATCAGTGGATCAACAGTGCAACCAGGCCCAACAGACCAGAAATGATCCCACCAGGCATTCCTAGCTCTGGAGAAACATTGACATTTTTCTGCAGAAAATAACATATCTGATTTTCACTGAATTACAAGGGGACTCATCTTGGGTCTAATCAGTTTTGAGATCTTTGAACTTCTCAATTGTTCAAATGATTTTAACATTCATAGTAAAAGCAAAACATGAAAGAGCTTCTTGACTTCAGTTTTAATACCACTCAAATTACCAATCTTAGTGAGTCGTACTTCTGGAACTGCCTTTTGTTCAGACAGAACCATACAGTGTTACAAACTCTTTTTTAACGGTCAGCTGTTTGGGGCCCGGATGACACCTTGTCTTCACGTCTGTACTTAAGGGGCACCTTAGCCTGAAATATAGGAACATTTATAAAGTGCAACCTTTTGAACCTAACATAGGTGAGAGGAAGTTCAAAATTATTGGTCTTGAGGGGGGACTCGACAGCAACCGTCTTAGTCCAAGTCATGTGACCCTCAAATTAGACCCTCATATAAGAGTTTTTCAAACCTTGTAATTAACAAGATTACAATTAATTACAATTAAACTTGTAATTAAAAGTTGTAATTAAGCAAATGTGTAGGATATATCATGCTTAAAAGATAGGCAAGCATTTTCTACTAGACCAGTCTGTTTTCAGCAAAATAGATTCGCTTTGAAGATTCCACATACAAGACATCAGCTGTGGTTCTTGAAAAGCAGCACACCACGTGTGCTGAAATGGATCTCCATGTGGAATTTGGTTTATGGCACTGGGCCTTTGGTGCAGAAAGTTCTCCTCCTCTGCTCGGTTCTGAAGGAGGACGGTGCGTGTGGATAGCTGGTGACCGAGGAATCAGGGAGTTTGAGATGAAACAGAAAACCTGAAGGAGACTTTGGACGATTCCAAACCAACGTCTTGCTACTCCTATGATTCAGAGTCAAGGTTCATCACTGAAGCAACGCGTGCTGTGTTTGGGGGGAGAGGGGCAACGAGCCGTCTGTGATTTAGGGCTGTGGAGTGATCCAGCTCTAAACAGGGTCAGGGAAATAAAATACTGTGACACAAGCCCAAAGTGTGTAATTCTGTTGGGGGCTTTGCGTTTTCCTACTCAGACATCATTCTATTTACTCTCAACCCTCTGGGCCTCTTCACACTCTTGAATAAAAACAATGACACCTTGTATAATTGTTTTTCTGCCAACATTTTGCATTCAGGAGGACTTCTTTAGTTCGAAAGCTGGGAACTGAAAACCTTCGGCTGTTTCTTGGAATCCAGACACCGTGACCTCTCCTATCTGGCTGCAGTGCAATTCATCTTCTCCTGCCTTACATATTTTCTAACTTATTCCAGTCAATTATCCTGACTTTTTGACATATTGCCAAACATAATTTGGACTTGAATTTATAAGCCTGGCTTCTTTATTGTTTAATCTCTGTCTTCTACTGATTTAGTAGTGGTCAATATGCCAATTCCTAAATCTTCTCCTTGAAGTACAACACTCAGACCAGGGGCATAGGTTGGAATTCTTTGCCCCTCTAAATAAACAAAATCCTATTAATGAAATGAATAAAACCATTTGTGGGCCCTGTCCAGATGTGTAGCCCTTGAATGGTCACCACGATTCATCCACTAGTGGTGATGTACATAGCACACACATGGATGAGGGCACTATTAGCTAAAACTTGAATGCTTTCACTAAGAAACCCTTGTAAAGGAAGGAAGACAGCAATTGCAAGAAACTGTAGTGCTTTCCAACCTCATTCCTAGGAGGTCTCTACTGTGCCTGAGGGCTTCTGGGACTCATGTTGGTTTTATATTGTCCAAGGAAGAAGCGCACCCCTCCGGAGTCTTGGTGATCGGCATCAGTAAAATACTGCACTCCCGGGTGCTCAAGCTGTCCCGCAACAAGCGCTACACGCTGACGCCAGAGAAGCTCAAGTGGGACAAGCTCAAGCTCACATACAAGTAGGAAGTGTGTCCTTATCTGCTGAGCTGTTAATTTTCTGCTGTTTTAGGATCTTAAACTTCCTCTTCTCAAGAACTTTCCCTTCTCCTTCTCCGGCTCTTTACAGTAATCACTGTATGACTAACATTAGTGTGATGTCCAGAGCAGTTTTTAGCTTATCAGGACATCATTAGGCTTTAGCATTGTTGTAGCTTTTAGCAACCCTTCAGGCTCTCCTTGCTGTGTTCCCCTGGGAGGCTGCTGTCATTCCCCAGGAACCTGATGAACGTGAGTGACACACGTCGGGCCTTTTTCAAGGCCTTTGGCATGTGGAGCGACGTGTCTCCCTTCAGCTTCCGGGAGGTTCCTGCCCACGAGGAGGCCGATATTAAAATAGGTGAGGACCTTCCTCTATGCAGTGACTTGAGAATGCAAGACCATTTGGCCACTTCTCTCCCAGAAGAGGAGTAATATGCAGTGATGTTTTAAAAAATGATTTTCTTCAGGAATTTTCAGGGAAGGTGACAATATTTACTAACCACTTGGTTTAAGTTTCAACGGTTCTTTGGAGTTCATGACAAAAAACGCAGAAGATGTGGGCTGAAATTATGTGAAAAAATGGATCCCACTGGAACTGAAACATCTCCTGCTTTCTCTTTCTTCCCTTGTCCCACCCTGAAACCCTGTCCTGTTCTATGTCTGTTGTATCTCCTCTTACACTTTTTCCCAACTGTGGTCCCACAGGCTTCTACCCCATCAACCACACAGACTGCCTACAGTCCTACTTGCATCACTGTTTTGATGGAATCACTGGAGAACTGGCCCATGCCTTCTTTCCCCCACATGGTGAAATCCACTTTGACAACGATGAGTACTGGATTCTGGGAAACATGCGCTTCAGCTGGAAGAAGGGTAGGTCCTCCAGTTGTGATTCCTGTGGCGGTCTTTGAAAATGTGGCAGTGGGGTCTGCTGGTCCTGTAGCACCGTGTCACACAGCCTGTATGCTCAGGAGTTTGGCTCACGGACCTGGTCCATGTAGCAGCCCATGAGATCGGCCATGTCTTGGGTCTGATGCACTCGTTGAACCCTGAGGCCCTCATGCATGTGAACGCTACGCTGACAGGACGCAAGCTCATCACACAGGATGAGGTGTGGGGCCTGCACAGACTCTACGGTATGTCAAGCTCTCCATAGCAACTTCTACAGGTGCTGATGCCCAATATCTTTGGTTTTCAGCAAATGTGTGGCCGTCTCTGCTGGAGCTTTGCGTCCTGCTGTAGGTTCGTGTCCTCTCTTGCAGGATGTTTGGACAGACTGTTTATCTGCTCCTCCTGGGCCCGGAAAGGCTATTGTGACAGCAAGCGGAAGCTGATGCAGAAGCACTGCCCGTCCAGCTGTGATTTTTGCTACGGTAAGAGCCTTCAAGCTAGAAACATCTGGCCTGGCACAAATCTTCACTTCACGCAGCTGGTGATGAGACTGGGTTGCCAGACTCACACTAATGGATTTTCTCCAAACCACTTTTGGTGACAATGGATGGGTTCAAATAGGCCTGGTGAGTTCTGCACAGCTTCTTCAGAGGAGCAAAATCAGGTGTCTCTGTGAACGCCAGAACTTTCTGGATTCTACTGAGCTATAAGTGCTGTCCTAAATCTCAGCAGAATGCACAGTTAGGGAAGTTTCTCCAGAGGAAGGGTTTTTTTTCAGCATTGCTGGTCACGACCGAGATGCTCAGCCATTATTGTGGTTTAGGACACAAAATGCCAGCGGAAAGTGGAAAAAGGAAGCAGGAGAGAGACAAGCTCCCTCGCCCATAATCTGTTTCTCGTTGCTGATTGGGAAAAGTTGCAGTGCCATGGAAAATTCCATTTTAAGCAGTAACCATGTTGGTCAGTCTCCAGCATTTCAGCTCGTGGTCATGAGCCACAGCCAATCATCTCTATTGTACTAGAGAAACAACAGCAGATAATTTATAAATACAGAATGTTTTGGATGTTTTGGTATAACAAATGAAAATATTTTAAGACAAAGATGTGGAAAAGTACCTGCCCCCTTTCTGCTATTAAGGGTTTGACAAATTTCACCAGATCTTTTTGTCAGTGCCAGTAGTATATAAACGGAGTCTGAGTGAAAAAGTGACGCCGCCACTGTTTTTATGTCATTTCTTTCAGGTGAAGGATAATGAAGTGTGCAACTGTAGGTGTGAAAAATCATTGTCCTTTCAGTCTATAACTGGTTATGTCACCTTTAGCTGCAATGACTGCAACTAAACAGCTCCTGTAGCTGCTGGCCATGGTTTCATGTCAATTTTGACCGATTCCTCCATACAGAATAGCTTTAGCTCAGCAACATTTGCAGGTTTTGGAACATGAACACTTTTTTTAGATTAAAAATACACAAAATTGTATATTGAAGGGGTGATATAAAAAGAAAGTCCTCCCACAACACACTGCTACTTCATACAATCTTTTGTGCAAAGTTTAGTAGTGTTTGCTGTTCTGTCACTGTGAACATATGTGTAGCTGCTTAATGTGTGTTATAATCTGTAATGAGTTATTTTAGTGTCTTCATTTGGTGACCGTCGCAGGGAACAGTGTTGCTGTTGCACACTGGACAATGTGTTAGTGAGCTTTGGCCTGCATGTTTGTGTAGTCCAGAATGGTGCTTCTTGACATGCAGCAGTGTAAGTCTGCAGTTACAATCCTGTTTCCAGAACCTGTCACTGGTAGAACTAATGTTGTCAATATATGGGTTAACAGTACAGGTTACAAACTGTGTGAGTAGGCTAAGCAGCAATCCCCCTTTTTCACAGAATTCCCTTTTCCAACGGTGGCCCCAACACCCATCCCTCCTAGGACCAAACATAAACTAGTGGCTGAAGGCCGGAAGCTCACATTCCACTGCGGGAAGAAGATTGCCGCAAAAAAGGGCAGAGTTTAGTGAGTATCCCTTAATCTTACTGAGATCAGCTCTCACACTCACTCTTATGCAACTAAAACATTTTCCTTTTGTGCTGGATTTACTGGTGCTGTTTTTTTGGTTGTTTTGTCTGCAACATTGCCACCCCCAGCTGTATTGTTACATAAACCCACCTCCGTACAGGCCAAACCACATAATAGTTGCCGACATCTGCGCTGCACCTAAACAAGATACAACCAAATCATTTTTCAATTTAGATATTTCTCGTTCACTATGTCACCATGTTTTTTTACACAGTCCTTGGACCAATTAACTATAGCAAGTGTGGCCCTTGACTAAAAAGGCTGGACAGCCCTAGCCTAGATGCAGGGTCTGTATACTGCTGCATGTACCCACCTCTGCAGATGGCTACTTTACACACTACCAGGAACACAAACCCCTGTAGGAGTGTGTGGGCCATCAAGATGTAATGCCTCTGTCCCACTGTGGCTGCTTGCAAACCTGCCATTGCCTGTGATGCCTCCAAGCACCTCTGGTACTGCTGCCAGCTGGCAAAAAACCTTATACTCTAATTTACTGAGTAACATACTGTTGCCTACGCTAATTAATTCTATTCATTAAATTATTACATGATGATAAATGGCTCCGTCCTGAGTCTTGAATCAGAAATGTAGAAAATACATTCGTTTTTTTCTTAGACACTATGCTGTCCCAAGGACAGACACAAAGCATTTTCACAAAATAGATGGGTTTAGGAGGGAGCATAGAAATGAAAGACACCACGCACCCTCTGACTTAAGCTTCTCTGCTTCTCCACAGCTGGTACAAAGACGGGGAGCTCCTGGAGTTCTCGCACCCGGGGTACATCTCCCTCAGGGACGACCACATCAGTGTTGTGGCCAATGCCATCAACGAAGGCCTCTACACATGTGTGGTGAGGAAGAACAAGAAGGTGTTAACCAACTACTCCTGGAGGGTACGGGTACGCTTCTGATGGTCCGGTGTCCAGTGTCCTGCTGCTGAAGGAGCAGACAGGCAGGTAGAAACACCTGACCCTCAGGTCAGAGAGCAGCCATATTCGAGGCCCAAGCCAAAAACATTGTTTGTTCAGTTTCCATGTGACCTTCTGTAAATGCATCTTAATAAAAATTTTCCTAATGACCAAATTTAATTGGTCATACTCTGTTTCCATGGTGACAGCTTGAAAGGCAGTATTTTTGCCTTTTCTAGTCAGCATGTTAGAATTAGATTGATTCCAAAAGGCTTACTTTAAGATCTCTCTCCTCAGTATTAATGTGTGACAGCCAACATTTGAACTTTTTTTTTTTTTTTATCTGATATATTAAAGCATAAGCCTTCAGATTTTTCTGCTTTAGCACTGGCCTAAAGGTCTAGAAACCAGACAACTTCAGTACCAAAATCTGTTTCAGAGGAGAAAATGAACATATTACTTTACAATATAAAATAGTGCAAGACACCAAAACTGCTAGAAAGAAAAACAAGTTTTCATACCTGATTGTACAAAATAAACCATGACAAAATAATCAGGTATATCATTTAAAATACTTCTGTTATCTAAACTGACACACCAGCATCATAAAGCCTAAACTTTATATACTTATTTAAAAATGCAGATGTCATTCATGTTATCCATGCAAATTTTATCCATTCTCAGAAGCTGGTTTGACAATGGTTATTAACTCAGAAAACAATAGTAAAACTAGTAAGCAAAATAGTAGCACCCTTAGCTAAAGTACCTTGTTTATGCAAGTAACCCTAAAATGTAGCCTCATAACTAAATGTAACTGTAAAATGTGACTTTCTTCCATTAAAAACCCATTGTTTGGTTAAAATGGGTTTGAATAGAAGGACCAGACGACAGACGGACGTTTTCCAAGAAAAGCCGAGTTTGTGTCTGGACAAAGTGCACAGAGAGAGGTGACATCATCCTTCTGGACCACTGCCTTTAAGCTCCACTTGGGAATGGAATTTTTATTTTATTCCAAATCCCATCACTTTTCTTCAAACACTTTACTATTACCCTCGCAATAAATAAATATAAAGAAACCTAAAATGGCAAACAGAACGGCATCCTTTGCATTTCTGTGTTGTATTAAATTTAATTGTACTCGAAGGAAGATGACTCCAAAGCACGCAGGAAAAAAAAAAAAAAAAAAACAGAAAATGTACCACTACCTGTCAAATATATTCATTTATTTATTTTTAAGAACATTTCCCATGTCACATTGTCTGCCAACATGAACAAAGTTTACCGTACTCTGGACTGAAACACCAAGCTACAGAACAGCCTTTGTCATCCAGCACTGAAACAAAGGGAAAAAACTATAACTATAATGTTTGGCTCCGAGTTCAGCAGAAAACCAGGTCCCTCACTGCTCAGAAATGACAGCCAGACGTCGCCTAACCGAATGTCCCAAATTTCTGTTTGGTTGTGTCTCAAATTTGCAACAGACACCACCCAGGTGCAGGAGAAGTCACTTTAAACATATATTGAAGGTCCAATGTACTCACATACAAACGAAAGAAAAACAAAGGCTTGAGCCAGAACTTCCTTTTGCGAATCACCAAAATGATGAAAATTTCTCGCACTGCGGGTTCATTCTGGAGAGCTTCCCTGACAATTGTCTGTCGTGTTCTTACACGCGTCCCGGAAAAGTTATTAAGTTCTCCTTATTGGCATGGCCTCATCTCATTGGCTGTCGTCCCCTTCCCAGCCGGTACAACTGCGAGCAGCCATTAAGTCACTGAGAAATTGATGGGTCCAAATCCACTGAGACCACAGTCAAGCTTGGGTCAGAATTTGAGGCTGAATCCGGGTCCAGCTGCAGACGCCCCTTGGTTGGTGGTGGTCAGATGGAAGCCTGTCTCTTTCAAGTCATCATCTCCCTGAAAAAAAAAGGTGAGAAAAACACATTTAAGCTATTCTGCTTTGTATTTCAGCTTTGCTTTTTAGACACTCATCCAAGGACAAAGGCTCCATGTACAGAATGTCTCTCCTGGTTCCCCCACGTTGCTCCGTTATGCTATTGCTTTTTATCCCTCTCTAACTGCATATGTACAGGGGATCAAACCCTCACCAGCTGGCTGTACCCAAGACCACCCTCAGGGGGCTTCGGGCTCGTGCCTCTCTTCACTCGCTGCTGCTCGCTCTTGGCTGGCCACGTGGGAAACATGGAGGGCTCGATGGGCAATGGCGTCTCACGGAAGTATTCGTGCTTGAGCGCCTCCTCTGCTGTGATCCGCTTGCTGGGGCAGTAAGTGAGGAACCTGGGTGGACAGTAAGGGGTTGTTAATAGACCTGATATCCATTCCACAAAAGACCTTTAATATCCTGGACAAAATTCTCATACGTTTTTGAAGCTACAGGGTCTCCCCCAGGGGCATACTGGTAAACAGCCTTGTCACCTACAGCAAGGATGTGGGATTGAGTTCCTTCAATAATACCACAAGCTCTCACTGACACAGCTGTTCAACCAGAGATTGAAGGATAGTGAGTGCAAACATTTAAAACGGGCAGATCAGACCTGTGGTCCTATGATTGTCTCCCCTGGCATGATCAAGAGATCTAACTGATCACTAAAAGCAAAAAGTAAAATATATAAAAACCATTAAGATATGCACGTAGGAGATGCTTCTGGGCCAATGAATTTTCTTCACATTTAAAAAAGCACTTAAACACCTGTATGTTAAAAGCATAAAATTAGTGAGAAACACTTCACTTAAAGAAAAAGCACAAGTTGCACGTTAGAGGGTTGTAGGTTCAGATCCCTAACGACAGGCCAACGACAAAGCCACTCCGAGGAGTACAGTGAGACTCCCAGAGGGAGACTGATGCACAAAAGCAGGAAAGCAGATGCCCTATAGCAACCATGTGCCAGAGCAGGATCCACATCAAGGTGTGCTATTTGTGCCGGAGCTCAAGGTGGTGGCCAGGACTTTGGAGTGTAGTGCTGCCACCACAGTGCAGTCAAGACCACTGAACAGGACCCAGACCCCAGGTAGCTGTGTATGGAAAGTTCCCATTAATGGTTTCTCAACCTCAGCATCACGGTCCTGATACGGCTCCCAAAAATCCAATAGGAAAAAACCTTTACGCTGCAGGTATTTCTTTGGATCCCAGCTGGCTGTTCTGTGAAATTTCACACCATCAGGCAGGAGTCTACAGTTTACACTAAAATTCACACACTAGTGTTTTTGTGCTGTTGGATAAGACAGCAAAGTCCTTCACAACGGGACCAAAGCACAGAAATTCCAACCAGAAGGGTAATTTTTACTGCATCAATTCAAAGTGAGTACCGTTATCATGGGTACTACAGCAGGAAGCAGGATTTGAATCTGGGTAGCCAGCACGAACCACTCCAGAAGGGGCCCAATGGGACTCACTTGTTCATGAGGTCGAAGCCCTGATCAGAGAGCAGAGCCCCAAAGCGCTTGCGGAGGTTGTTGTATGGGTACTCTGTGAAGGACATCTTCTTGACTGCAGGCAGGTCACTGTAGCCCGGCCAAATTTTCTCACTGGGTGACCCCAAGTCCTGGTTGAGAGGAAAAAGGATGAAAACAACACAAATACACTAAAACAGAGAAAACATTAATCATGTACAGGAAAAGCCCACTGGCTCCAATTATCCAATACAGATAATCCCTATTACTTAAAATTAAGCCATATGCAGATGTTCCTTGCTGTCCTATTTCCAAACTTTTTCCAGCCTTTGAGAAGGTACAACAGTTAAACCAAAAGCTCAGATTTCAGGACTTTGAAAGGGATGTGGACACAAAACTGTCAATGTCTGATGAACAATTCAAAGCCTGCAGTTTAAGAGCAAGTTAAGCTAGAAATTAAACAGTCACTTTGTACCAGAAAGCTCGTAACCTTTCTAAAGGACAAATAAACTAATGTTTCCTGGCTGCTGTTACTTTACTGCTAACAAACTGCTGGTGCTCATAATGGAGGGTTGCAATAAAAACTGACATTAAAATTATTTCGTGCGAGACCTACTCAGCCACAAAAACAGGTGATAAAATGCCAGCTAAGGTGACTTCCTTGTCATCAGTGAATTGATTTTGACCTGAACATCTAACCCTAATTTCTGGTTCACTCTTAAACAGACATCATGACAAGGAACAGAGCAAAGCAGCAGCTGGACAAACAGAGCATATCCCACTCTGTCCTCGAGGCTAATTGATTCCCCATGATCACCACAGAGCACAAATACACTGTATTTACAGAAGAGGTAAAGAAAGAGGCAAAGAAAAATGAAGGAAAGACAGACAAACCACGTGAGCTGTACCTTAAAAATCTTGTTAATCTGGTCAATCTCGGACTTGCCAGGGAAGAGGGGCTTCTGAGTCAAGAGCTCACCAAAAATGCAGCCAACAGACCACATGTCTACAGCAGTGGAGTACTCCTGTGGAGAGAAAGCACGCATGCACACAGAGGGGTGTGTTAAGTGCATGTCCACTTTCAACTGACCAATACCTTACTATGGTAATGTCTGTAGCTTCTTTGATTCAACTGGCTTACCTTGGCACCCAGCAGAAGCTCAGGGGCACGGTACCACAATGTCACCACCACAGGTGTATAGGGCTTCAATGGCGAGCCATATTCCCTGGCCAGGCCAAAGTCTCCCACCTGCAAAAAAGGCAGGAGTCAGCTGACTGCAGAACTCATAAAACAATTGTTTGCAGCTAACTAACCCAAGGGGCTTGAGAAGGTGCCTTTGGGGAGGGAAGTTCAGGCTGAGCACCTTAAGCTCTACACAGTGGAGAGTTTTCTTCTCTTCTTTTCTTATTTAACAGTTTACCTCAATATCTGACCAGCTCATGTAACCAAACCCAAACTATGAAATCACTGAAAAAATACCTTCAGGATGCCCTTGTGACTGAGAAGCAGGTTGGATGTCTTCAGGTCACGGTGCAAGATCCAATTGTCATGGAGATGACGAACACCACGCAGCAGCTGGATCATGAGAGTCTTTACCTCACCTAAGTATCAAAGAGAGAGTGGATGATTAAGAGAATGATACAACAATAAGCTACAGCTGGAGAACATCTCTTGCTGCAAAGAACAAGTTATTCCAGACCAAGAAGGTAATCAAACATGAGCATGAGGAAAGAAGTACTTTATGGTCAGTAATAAGCTGTAAATAAGAGGGACTAGTGCCCAAAACACCTGGCAGAAAAGGCTGCTTCATGGTCTCCATTAAGCTCTTGAGGTCATGCTCCACATAGTTCATGACAATGTAGATCTTATCCATGTTGCTCCCAACAACGATCTCCTGACACAGGAAAGAAGGAAG
The DNA here is from genome assembly GCA_900497675.1 of Arapaima gigas. NCBI lineage: Eukaryota > Metazoa > Chordata > Actinopteri > Osteoglossiformes > Osteoglossidae > Arapaima > Arapaima gigas. The sequence goes on along the minus strand of UFQX01000533.1, from coordinate 231,762 downwards.
CTTGATAAACTCAACATAGAAGGCAGTTGCTTTTCAACATCCACAATTCCCACCCCTGCTCTGTGGAGACACAGGAAACACAGCTGGGCTGTCAAACTATAATGGACTGAATTATTGGCTTATAGGACTACAAAAGACCAACTAGTTCCATATTTGTTGACATATTCCTGTATAAATAATTTGCATATAAACAAATAAATAAAAGTCAGTCCTGATAAAAGATTGTGAGACACACTGGGTAAGGTACAAACGTTAACTGTCATTTTCATCCTACAACTTTATTGTCAGAACAGTCTTTAGGTTGGACTGCTCACCCAAACTGACAATCGCTAATTAGGAGCCGTCACTCAAACCAACAGTCACCATGACTCACCCTGACAGTGACAATGTTGGGGTGCTGAGCCTTCAGGATGGTGTTAATTTCTCTCAGAGAAGTAATGGGAAACCCTTCTTTCTCCTTCTCCATCTTGAGCCTCTTCAGAGCCACAATCTCATCTGAAAGTGTACGTTGGACACAGAGAGACCATGTGAGNCTTCTTTCTCCTTCTCCATCTTGAGCCTCTTCAGAGCCACAATCTCATCTGAAAGTGTACGTTGGACACAGAGAGATCATGTGAGATATGTCTAGGCACACTGTAGTTTAAATGAAGGGGACTTGCAGAGCTTTACTTTTACAGAACTGGAAACTTCAGTTAAACAAATTCCAACAAACAGCCTCTTTAAAGCATACAATGCATACAAAGGTCAATGCCAGCTGCTGCCTTTATTGTGCTTGTGTAGTTAGAATATGATGTCAGTGCATTTTGAACCTGTCTTTTTGTCCTTGGCTCTGTAGACCACCCCATAGGTGCCTTCCTCAATGCGGTTCAAACACTGGAACTCCTCCACGCTCCGACACCCCTAAAGCAGAGAGTAATGAGGCCTCTTCTGAGCTGCTTTCCTTTCTGGTGACATGATGCACAATAAAGTACATACACTGCACACTACGTACCTGGAAAGCAGGAAGGTACTTGGGCAGCTCCTTCTTCATCTCCACAGGAGAGATAGGTGGCGAGTCGGGGACGTAGTTCTCTTCTGGTGTGGCAGAGTGGGAGCGAGACTGGGGCGTGACATCGCCATCCTCTGCATCCTCTTCGTCGGCACTCTCTTCTGTGTCATGGTCAAAGCGGGACTCAGGCACTGAAACAGGAAAATAAGGAAATAACTTTTGCTCTACAGTTTGCTCCATCTGACACATTTACTCACTGCAGAGGACACGGTTCTTTTCTGAAAATAAACTATATGGTTAGGGAGACTAGAGGATTAGGCTTATGTTTACAACCAGAGTCCATTCATAAATCAGTAAGTCAAAATGAAAAGAACCTTAACAGAACACATCTCTAGTGATTTATTCACCCATTAGTCAAGATTTTTACAAATCCTGTCTAGTTTTACCAAATAAAGACTACAAAACATTTTTTGTTTGATATTTCTGTTAACTTAAAGTCACAATAAAATTAAAACTAACATTAAATGACTAAAAACACACCATTTCCAAAGGCTTCTGCCCAATGCCATCTGTTGACCAATTCATTTAATATACATGTGCAATACTGTTCATCTTATTGATCACAAACACTGTGAGAGCTGAATTAATGTGATCCCACACTCCTATTTGGTTTAGGTTCTCTTTGCTGACATCTATTGGTTTAGAGGGGGGGAAAACACATTAAGTAAAATCTGGTCTTTCTCCTTGAAACTGATGGATAGATTGAAATGATACTTTCATGGCTTTTGCAAAATGTAGTAATTTTCAATTTGTAAATTTAATAGTGAACCCGGCTCTGTCCTTAAACCTACCAGCAGGAACGTGGTTTCCGTTCTCCCTCTCCTCCTCATAGTTCTCCTCAGAGTGCTCCTCCTCGCTCACCTCATCTGAAGAAGAAAAGTCGATCAGGCAAGCTCTGTGGTGCTGACAGCCTGTGGACCGAATTCTGACCAGAGGTGGGTGGAGTTTTCCTCACCTGCACTCTGGACGGAGCCACCTGAGTTTGACGCAGACTCTTCCTCCTCGCCTTCACTGTGGCTACTTGACTCCTCCTCCTCCTCCTCCTCCTCCTCATCTTCCTCTTCCACTTCTTCTTCATCCTCCTCTTCAGAGCCTGAACCAGATACTGAAAAAAAATACAACTATAGACACATATATAAAAACATATCCATGAATAAATATAGAGCTGCAGGAAAACTATGCTTCAGCAAACAAGTGACAGACAAACAAGTGTCTAAGATCAGCCCAAAAGTGTAAATGCAGAGGTGAAGAAAGGTGGCAAAAGGCTGTCTCCAGGTCCGAAGACTGTTGTAGCGTCTGCAGTACCTGAGGAGGACTCTGCTGTGCTGGTCTTCCTCTCACTGTCGCTGATGTCCTGCAGGTCAGACAATAGGTCTCTGTCCTCAGGCTTCTCCTCCCTCACCACTGTGAAAGTATGGCAAAATATCCTCAATCCACCACCAGAGGTACTGAGAGCACCACTTGTGAAGAGCATATGAGGCCAAACACATCTTTAAGAAAAACCCCTTATATCACAGTTAATGTTAGAGGGTGGTCAAGACTATCAAAACCAATGCTTCTCCATTCCCAAAAAGCTGCACTTCCTTCCTGTTTCTCTACTTTTGTTTGAAGCAGCAGCAGCAGCGACCTGCAGGATATACAGGCATTGCTATTCAAATTCTTGAATACTATAATAAACCGCAAAAATTTGTATTGTGAAGTCAGTATTCAAATTGCTATCCTAAAATTTTAGACATGTTTAGGAACAGGACAGACTCAAATTACAGGGGATGTCTATATTTGTAATTGAAGCTGGAGAGCCACCTCACCTGGTCTACGAGGATCGATGTGCTCTGGCCGCTCACGCTGAGGCCTATTGGGACTTCGGCTGCGGTGGCTTTGTCTGGACTTCTCACCGTACTCGTCCATCACCGCCCGGTGGTGAGAGGGTGCTGCGTAGTGAATAGAGAGCAGACAGCAAAATGATGTGAGCTGGACAGCAAACAAGAAGGAGATGCCCTGTGGACTTGGAAAACTTGACGTATCCTACCTTCCCTGCGTGCCTCACGCTCCTTGCGGCGCTCCTCCACCCTACGCTCTCGCTCCTTTAGTTCCCGTTGCTCTTTCTGTTGCTGCTCCCGCAGCTTACGCTCGCGCTCCCTTTGCCGCTCCAACTGTTCCAAGCGGTCCCTGCGTGCCACGGACGGAGGAGGAGGAGACGGGGGACGCCTGTCAGGGGGTCTTTCAAAAGCCCCGCAGCCCAGGCCCGCCCCCGCACTGTTAATATCAGCTGGACAGAGCAAAGAACATGCACGCACACATCTACACACATACACACCTCACACCAACTGTATTGAAACGGCTATTTTAAACTTCCAGCTTTTTTAAAAAGAGATTTCTTTTTTAGCTCCACAGTAAGGTTGGACAATGGGAATTTCTTCTTGTTTCACTTAGTCTGGTCAGCAGTGTGTTTGCTGAGCTAGTCATAAAGTTTGTCTATTTATTGCAGACAAAAATTTTTACAAAAAACAACATGTGAGAGAAACAGATCTCAGCAACTTGAGGACTGGTACACATTGAACAGAACAATTCAACAACCCCGGAGGCACTGTGACAAAAGAGAGGTAGAGCCCCGCCACAGGAGGGGGCTGTGGTCACCTCTCTCTGCGTGAGTGTGCCCTGGCCAACTCCCGCCGTTTCTGGCGCTCCCACTCTCTGCGTGCCTTGTCCTGTTCCTCTCGCTGCCTCTTACGTCGTTCGTTCTCCCGCTCCTTCTCCTTGTCCTTGGAGCGCACGTGCTTCCCTATGGACCAGAAACATGACACACCTCTCAGTGAGCGGAAATAAGAGGTGCCATCCTGACCCATGTCCAACACCTTGAGCAGAAATCTAGCTCCAACACACCCCCTTCTGCAGAATGACTGCGACGCCTCCTCTTGTCCTTCCTCTTCTCTTCCTTCCTGTGGTGTGATTTATCTTTTCTAGCCATCTGTTGTGGTGGCTTTATAGCCAGTGATTCATCCTCTTCCCCTCTAGAAATAAGAGAGAAAATCACACCTTTCTTACAATATCCAGGGCCATGATTAAACAAGGTCCAAATGGCCTGCCAGCCCCATACCTGTCCTCTGTAGAGTCCTCACGCACATATGGAGAGTTCCGTATTGTTATTTCCATTCTGTTGTCCCGCAGCTCTCCCTCCTCTGGGGTGTCACGCTTGGCTTCCCGGTCATCTGCCTGGAAGGACAATGTCACCTCAGCCTGGGGAGCAGTACCTCACCACACACAGAACAGGGGTTCACATTCACTGAAGGACAGTGAAATGCAGCATTGTCTGCATGAGCAGAAAAGGATCTGTGTGTGTAAACTGAAGGTTATGCTCTTGGTCCCAGATGGGAACCTGTTAAAACACTCTGCAATTACCAAAATAAAAATAACCATCAAAACAAATTAACAGAATAAAAATCTAGATGCACCAATATTCAAAACTGTAATGTGAAAAACTGGTTTTCATAGTAATACACCATGAATACATCCAACATCTGCAAGGCAGCACTTGCAAACCAACAACCCAAACTACTGATGGCTTGTTCAGAAGCTTACAGTTATTCTGCAGAAAACAAAGTTACAACAGCAAAACAAGTGTGCAACTCCAGCTAGACACGTTTTTATGGTGTTAAAGGAAGACTGTTCAAAATGACAACAAAAGTGAAACTTACTGTTTTCTGGCGCTTGGGGTCTGTCTTTTCTTCCAGTTCTTTCCTGCGTTTCTTTTCCTGAAGAATCTCATCCAGTGTTTTTACCTTCCAGGTGTCCTTCTCGTCCCCCATCGGCACTAGCTGGAACACAGCTGCGGATTTAGGGGAAAACCGCACTGGTTACAGCCAACAAAATGTCAGCACCATTCTAGGCATCTACATACAGTTTTGATTTTACAACATTGAAATTTGGGGAAAAAAATGCAATAATTAAAATAACAAAAAATGAATATATATATTTAGAATTGAGTTAAGCAAACATAAAGCTGGTTAGAGAAATTCTTTACATCTTCTTTTGCAAATGTAAAAAGAGATTTTTTTCATAATTATGTAGAATTAAGAATTACCAAAAAAGTGCAATTTAATGTTAATTAATGATCATTTCAACAAAAAATATGTTGTGTATCACTACAGCCCAAAAGAATCTTGTCATACAATTTCACATTCTTACTAACAAAAAAACACAGCCAGCAAATGTATAAACAAACCACAAAAGCTACAGAATTGTGGAAAGATTACATACATCAGAAGTCTGCACACGTATATTGAAATTTCAGATTTTGCTGATGTAAACACTGAAATCAACACTCTAAATTACCCAACCATAGCCCTGACCTACTGAATTAATATTTCAATATCTTATTGAAACTATGTTGACACTTGCTTGGTCTGCACTAAAACATGCAAATGTAAAATAACAATAATAATAAAACAAAATTTTAATAAGCCAGAATCACTTGGTTTTGTTATGAAATTACGTACTGACCATATTAAATTAACTACGAGTGCCATTTTGATCATTTATCCCACATATAAACTATATTTAGCAACAATATTTAGACTAAAATTACCCACAACACGTACTCCATATTAACCCACTGCAGATGCAATACATTTAACGTGCTGCCGCACTCAAACCTCGTATTGGTACCTATTTGCAAACACTATTTACTCCATAACCACTCTGCACATATTCACTACGTATGATTGATAAAGACGTGGCCGTTTTAAATGTCTTAAAGTCGTTTAAGAACGTCACAGAAAACGGATTAAAATGATCCAACTTTATAACTTACGGAAAAAATATACTACTGATCTGTAATAAATGTGAAATACTTTGTTTTGGACATTTTATCCTGTTTGAGTCTCATGGCTCGTTAACATCTTCGAGGCCTCAAATTTGCGAAGATCGTAAGTGAGGACTGAAAACCACAACTTATCAGTGTTTAATTTTAAAGTATACAGCTATATCCTCAAGTTTAGGTTGTTTTCACAAAATTACACTTATTTAATGACTGCTATTTAATTAAACAGAGTCACTAAATATTACTAACCTGAAGAAAACAACCCGCACACTTGAAACACGCCAGCGTCGAAAACCTTATGCTATCGATCCCCGGCGACTACAAATGACGAGCTTCCTTTACGTAATCGTTGTTCTGCGCTCTGTGCAACGAACGTCGTCAGACAGAAACTGCGCGACTACGCCTCTGGTGTCCTGGAGGTGAAGTGCAGCACCCTTTTGGGTGTCCGGGGGACGCGGGGTGATTCGGGTTCAGGTCGCAGTTATTTTTGTGAGTTTCAAAAGGAACTAACAAATTAACAAATCTTGAAAAAAGGACACAAGAGAATTGTACACCATAGTAAACTGTAGGAAGAGCCTAATTGGCACAATCCCAGTGCTAACTTCATAGAATGAACACTCGGTATCAATGTCTTTTTTAGTCTTTGAATAAAAGTTTTAACAGGATAAAATCTATGAATTAATTTGTAGGAAACTTCTCTCACCTTATTGGATATTTCAGAAGAAGTCCATACTTTTTTCCAATGGATACTGTCCACAAAACCACTCCAGTATGAGACCACGTATGGAACTGTAACTATATTAGCATGAAACAAAGCCCTGGCCTCTTTATTATTTTTGTGAAAAGCATATCTGCCCAACACCTGTGGTGCATGGATCAGTATCTGAAATAGCATGAACTGCAGAAGAGGAAAATGTTTTCTTTCAGTTAAGTTGTATTGCAAAAGCAATAGCCAAAATATGCATAGAAGAAAGTGAAGGGAATACTGCGCATAGATAAATGTAATGAAGAAATTTCACAGAATCAATAGCCTTCTGGCTATAAGTCCTTTCTTGTATTTGAAATACTTTTCAGAAAATAAGCAAAAGGAAACTTTAGGAACGAACTTGGGTGCTATAATGGTTACAGCCCTTGATTTGCAGTCTGAAGGCTTTAGTTAGAATCCTCCTCCTGTAGTACCCATGAACATTGCATTTGCGCTCCATAAATTTATACAGTAAAAACTACCCTGCTGCATAAATGGTTAAATCAATATAAGTACCTTAGTCTACAAACTTCTTTTTGCAAGACTCCACAGCAAGATATCATGTGAATGAATGAATAATATGTTTATACTGGTGTGATTTTTGCCCCTGCTACAGGATGTTCAGTTAAACAAAGGAGAAACAGGAGAAACAATCCAACCTCTGATAGGTGTGGATGGTCCATACTTTGCAAAACCTGTCTGGTTGTTTACAGACATTTAGTTCTCTGTCTGTTGCTCTGAGGATGCAGAGCCAACAGCCTTTCATGTGAGTGCTATTGTGCCACAGTGACTTGGAATCTCACAGGTAATTAGCATATGTTTTGTCATGTTTTTGTTTTCGATCACATCCATTACCCTGCTCAGATCAGGGGACCCACATCTAGAGCAAGCACTGGGGGTGGTGCTCTTGGACCACAGCCGAGTGCCCGGTGACCAGCCATGTGGAAACATCTAGTTGACTCTCTACCTGCAAGGTGCAGAGTAGGGGTTGGGTGGACTGCTAGCCGAGGGGTGGACATGAGTAGCGAGGACCTAGATGGTATCAGAATCAGTGTTTGCAGTGAGCCGGTACTCAGTGGTGCTCAATTGCTAGCGTGGTCACTTCTGTGTTTGGAGAACCAGGATTTTTCTTGGATATCAGCACTTCCCATAAACCCCTGGTACTCTTGTGTGCCCCCAGCTGCCTGGATTCCGTGGTTGAGCTGCACTTCCAGCGAGGGGGCTGTAGTACATGTACTTTATTCATAACAGACCTCATAGCTACATTTCATTACCCAGAATGCACTAAGTTACCCTGGAAGTCAACTCACCTGATGTTTTCCTGCTGTTCAATCAAAATTTGTCTCCTTTATTAAATGAATATATATCGTGAACATCTGCAGTGTTTCCTAGTATCTTTTATTGTCTGTAAAAATACAAATTTTAATACTTACCGTTTGATACACTGCCAACAGGCCAATAAGGGGAGCAACAGCACTGAGTTCTTTTCCAGTTCAAACATGAATAACAGTAATTCAGCTCAGTCTGGCTGGAGTTTGCATGTTCTCCCCACATTTGAGTGGGTTTCCTTCCACAGTCCAAATGTATTTTAAGAGAACTGGTGACTCTAAATCTAGTGCGTGTGTGTTGCTTTGTGGTGGACTGTCCTCCCATGCAAGGTGTACCCTGCCTCACAGGCTTTGGTTCCAGAATAGACTTTGAACCACTGTGTCCCTGTAATGGAAGGGTAGTTATTCATAATGAATAAATTGCTGATGTATTTAACACCGATGAAACCATTTAGCTGTTTTTTTGGACCTTTTATTGTCAAATATTAAAAGATAAAACAATGATTTGAACTCTTTAAAGATAACATACTGCAGCCCTTTTTGGTCTTCACACCCAGTTGGCTTTCATGAAACCCTTTTTACTACTTCTTTATGAATCAGTATAAGTGAACAAAACAACAGAAACAACATTATTATCAGTTTTTAAAATTTAGCTGATGTATTTACACAAAATGTATTTACACAAAATTTGCACAAAAAGTGAAAAGTGATCCCATTGTCCATTTTTCCACTTTGCTTTTCCCCAACTGCTCAGGTTTCAGTGTTACGTGATCACGTTACATATCTTATAAATAAGCAGCTTCTGAATGGTGGTCATATCACATATGAGTTCTGCAAAACTCACGCAATACAGTTTTGTAGGACAAGACTCACAAAGGAATTGGTTTAGGGTTATGGTGGTCCTCAAGGCTTTGTCTCCTCTACACATTTTCACTTACCTGTCACAACTTCCAAGTTTGTCCACCATGCCATGTTTAGAAATTTTGCAGCCTTCAACTCATCTGAAATTCAAGCTCTGACTGCTTGTCCTCTTTTAAAGTCGGTTTATTCTCCCATTGCTTTAGAAACTCCCTGTGTAAAGTTCTTATTGTCAAACCACTTCTGTACACATTGGTAATTGGTATTGAAATTAATATAACATACAGCATCTTGCAAAAGTATTCAAATCAGATGAAAGTTATCAACAGTGCCTGGATTACAAATTATGGTTAGGGTCAGTGTTTTTTTTTGAACTAATATATAATTGTAGGAGTTAAAATAAGCTGCTTGCTGATATTTTAAAGAAAATGAAAAACAGGCATATACTGCTTGCATAAGTATTCAAATTCCATATATTAATATTTGCCACAGCTATCTTATGCTACAATAACAGGTCGAAGTCTTCTGGGTTAAGTATTTATCAGTTTTGCACAGTGTTTGGAAGTTATTTTTTCCATTGATTTTGGCAAATCTGCAGCAAATTTTTCAGGTTGGTTGGATGATGCCCTGTGGATCAAAGTTTTCAAATAATACCACATATTCACAAGGGGATGGAAGTCAGGACTTTTACTGGGCCACTAATTGTAAATTTAATTTGTAATCCAGGTAATATGATAACTTTTGAAAACTTTTGCAAGACACAATATCTGTGTACATTTCTTTACAGTAATGATTTGTTCTATTTGCTTCAAAGCAGAGCAGCACCATGGTGCAGTGGGTAGTGCATCAGGGCTGTACCTTTCCACACAGGTCCAAATCCAGCTTAGTCTGCATGGAATTTTCATGTTCTCCCCATCTTTGTGTGGGTTTCCTCTCACAGTCTAAAGACGTGTGTGAGGTAAATCAATCGCAAAGTTTGTTTTGCCCTCTGATTTACTAGTGTCCCATTAGGATTGTATCCTGCCTCACACCCTATGCTTCCAGTATAAGCCCTGGACCACTGTAACTCTGCACTGGAAAAGTGAGTATTTATAATGAACTGATAGATGTAAAGTAGCCTCCTCAAAGTTTGAGACCATTTCCCACAGAGCATTTCTGTCATCTTTTGCCCCCCAACAGTCCATTCCCATTCCATAGATCTCGCAGTAAACACTGTCAGTATTTACATTTTTTATTGAGTGAAAATAAAAATAATCACAGTGTGAAAACTGTCAATGAAAAAATGTAAACACAAAATGCACTTGTCTTTTTGGAATGCACTGACACCCACAACTGTGCCCCCAGCAGGTTTAAGGTAAGCCTGCAGTCCTACCTTGGAGTTCACACTGACGTAAAAGCAAAGCACACCCGTCATTATGATTTTCTACCACATTTTACATCTACTGTGTATTAATTTATACATGAATAAATGCCTACAGTAGCCTCATAACAGAATTATTTGACTCAAAATAAAATTACATACTGGCAGAAAATATTTTTAGTGGAGAAACCTTATGTTTTTAGAGGCCCGTTTTGTGTGTTAGAAAAGAGTGGCACAATACCCACCGACATGCACATTCCTACACCACCTGATCAGTATTATGTGCTCAAGACTTGTATGTCTATATGTTCCCGTTACTTTGCTCAGGTTATTACACAGTCCATGTTGGCATGATCTTTAGGACTTACTAAATACTGGCTACAAAAACACCTTCAGAATGTCAGTTTAACACCACAGTAAGGAAATACTACAAGCAGCCATTAATAAAACGCACCACAAACAGTACCGAAGGTGTGAGTGCCAAATTCCCTGCTCTTCATAATATTGCCTTTGCTGTGCTTACACGTCATCCAAAAGGCATATGTATGCAGAACATTTGTAAACAAATATATCTGTACATATGTGTGCTGACAAAAGAATATGGCTCATCACTGTGGTTACCACACAGAGTGCCACCAATATCCTGAGGCTGGCTGATCTGTTGGTTGACCAAACAGAGCCACCTTCAATGGTTAGTGATTTGTTAGAAAGCTGAGCTGCATTTTCCAAACTGAACTGAAGCTCAGCATTTCATATTGGAAATAGGAAGTATGAAATATTATTTATACATTTTTAAACTCACACAGACAGACACACTGGTGGCAGAAAGCACATTTACATACACTGCCACCCCAATCAGTTCAACATACGTATGCATACATGCATACATACATACATACATACATTCATACATACATGCATACAAACATCATGTATTCTGTATAGGAGCATCTTCACTGATGCATTTCAAGGCATGATCCATATATGTACAGTAAATCATATCACAGGGCCAAAAACATAAATCAATCAAATAATAGAATAGTGCAGGTTGGTGTACAAACAGTTAAGATTAACAGTTTGAGGATCACATATAAGGCTGGAATGTAGGGAGGTCCTATACAGTAATAGGTTACTGCAAACCAGATTTATACCCATCTCCCTTCATTTATATGTATAAGCCGCATTAAAAAAAAAGACATTACATTTTATACACCAGTACTGTAACAAAATAACACACCTCTCTTACTTACTATTGTGAAAGAGTAGTCTCTACAAACCTGAGTCTTTCCTGCAGTCAGTGCTGAAAAACTAACACATGTCTGCAACCGTCACCATTTACAACGATAAGACCTTTTGGTGTGATATGCTGCTGCTTTATTCACTGAGCGCCAGCACTGGTTTGGGTAGAAACATTTACTGGTTAAATATCAGTCCATTTAATTATCCATTAAAACGGTTAATCTCTATATAAAGATATGCAAGGTGTTAAAAGTCACATTATCAGCAAAAATTTAATTTGTTCACACAGAATGAAATCACGTGGAATCAAAACAGTGGCGCAACAGCGCCTGGGTTCCTCCTTGCCATAGTTGGTGCTCTGTGCTTTATCCACATGCAGAGCAGATGCTGGGTGGACAGTAGATGGAATGTACAAAAAAGGATCAAATTTAATCTCTATTTGCCTGTTTCTCACCATGACATGACGAGGCTTGAGAGTAGAGTGTGTTTCTACCACGGTTGGGTGTTTCCCAGCGCTCTCCTGTCCTTTGACCAGCAACAGCAAAGGAAAGTGGAAACACAGGTGAAGACTCAATAAATTTGTGCCGGTGGCAGAGCAGTTCCCTGCAGGGACCATGCTATGGCGACGCCTTAATGTCTGTTTCCTGCAAGAGGGGCTTTTGGTCAGGCTCAAGACTCTGAGCTAGGCTCTGCAGCGCGTCCCTCTGGGCCTGCTTGGCCTTATTGTAGAGCATTACGCCCACGATGACCTGCACGGTCCCCACAGCCGACAGCAATGTCACTTGGTTGCTGAACACGATGATGCTCAACCAGATGGACAGAGCATGCTTCACCGTGCTGGCCACACTGCAGGAGGAAGGAGTATGTAGCAATGAGCTTCCACCAGCTTCGAATGTGACAGGGGTCCTGTCTGGATCAGCGCCATTGCTCTCACCTGAATGTGACGGGGGAGATGCGGCCCATGAGAGCGTATGCTGTGACACTCTGCAGGTGAAAGAGGACCCCATCAATCAGCAACAGCAACACGATGTCCTGGCTGAAGCTAAAGGACCGTCCGCTCTTGCCAATCACGGGAATATCCTGTGATTGCAAAAACACGCGTTAATAGGGACAGAGTTGAACAATACATACTGAGGGTGTGGTGCCTGCTGGCAGTGCAGATGAAAAGCAGGACAACACTCTAACTACCTGCATGCCTCTGTCTGGCTGAAACTAACCATACCTGGGAACGTTGACAAAACAAGAGCACAGCATCTAGAAGACAACCCATGCCAGGGCATTGCCGTGACAAGTACAAAGGTGGTGTGTCATACTTAACCACCCTATTAAACTCTGTAAACAAACAAATTCACTGATGGAATAGCAACTAGTTTTCATGTCATGTGTTTCAGCATCACACTTACTCCTTTTTCTCACAACTTTCTACAAGTTAAGTCTTTTTTACTGAATTAGGTTAAATTCAGGCTAAGTACCTTGATATAGCTCACTACAGCAGGGGGTGAGATTTAAACCTTCTGATTGAGGCTCTAACCACTACCCCACATACCTCAGTTACATTTAATGATAATGAAAGCATTAAAAAAACTTTTTAAAGACCACTGAGAAAGGTTTAATCTTCTGGCAGTGTGAAAACCACTGATGCTGAGAGCATTAAGCAATTTTTGATAGTAAAATACAGTGTATCATTACTGTTGAAATATTAACTTTTTTGTTATATACATTTATTGTGCTATAACATATACCTGCAATATTAAAGGAGTGAAATTTATATGAAGCATGTTAGATTATTTTGTTCTCCTTACTGAAATCTAAACCTTTCTGATAACAACCAGTCCCACGAACACCTGCTGTTTAGTACAAATTTACTTCCGACTTACACAGTAAATCTGTACCGTTGTGAAAGGTAATTGGGGTGTATGGTTTCCTCAGCTCTGCTGTTTCTCTTTTTACTCGGCTAGCACCATCAACTAGAGTGGAGTGGGACTAAAACTCACCAGGAGGAAGATCCACGCAGGGATGAGCATAATGACCGCGGCAGCACTGGTGTAGAACTGGAGTTCCGGTGGGCTAAAGAGGACATATAAACAATAAATGGTAAAAAAAAAAAAAAAAACCCATCAGCATATGAAATCGTATATAGATGGTTATCTTTATAGTATTTGCCACGCCAAACAAAAAAGTGACATCACCTCTCTATAAACTGTGTGGAAAAGATAACATTTTACTGGCAAGTTAACGTTCACATACAGGAACATAATGGATGTACGTTCAGGCAAATACAAATAAATACAATAAATAAATAAAGTCAAATTGTACCACTATGCCTAAGTAATAGGAGCACAGAGGTGGAAATAGCAGTAAGATGAAAACAAGATGAAACATAAATAGGTTTTTAAATCTCACACAAACATGTTCCTGCAGCACATCATTTGCAATTCTAATTATTATTGTATAATAAAAGATGTTTCCAAAGGACTATTTTGTAAAACCTGTCATCATTACTGTATTGAAGCAAAAATTATTTGCTTCAGGGAACATGTATTAACACATGATTAACTCACCTGAACTTGTACTTATCACCGCTTAAGAGTTTTTTGGAGAATACATTCTGTAAACTGTTGATGAAAGACAAAAAAAGAGATGAAAAAGCAGAGAAACGGTGCTGCTTCGCATGCAGATGTGGCCAAATTGCACAGCAGTAGCTCACCAGTCCATGATGTTGGTGGAAAGGGCTGCTGAGAAGCCCAGCAGGTTGAAGCTGACCTCAGTGGCAGTGCACAGTGCCAGGCCAGCCATGATGGGGAAAAGGGATAGATTTACCCAGAGTCCTGGAACAGAAGCGAGGTTAGGTGTGGACCTGCAACATGACTCAATGTTGTGACACATTACACACATCAGCTGTGAACATGTACTGTGGCTAGACAGCTTATTTACCCTACATATTAGTACAGATCCACAGTCACATATACAAAATGGCCAAATGTGTTTCTGAATTTTTTAGCTAAATACATTACACATTGTTATTTTTTCAGGAAAAAGTATAAACATTCAGGTTCAATGTTCAGTTTTTTGTGCTATGTTTTAGCTTGTTTTATGACCAACAAACCAGATGGTCACTTCTTCAGTATCAAAACCACATAACCATTACATGGTCATTACATTATCTTCTTTGGCAAGATGGCTCAGACACACCACCATCAAGCTTCTACAATTATTCAACTTTCTGCACTGTCGATAGTGAAAGATGCTTCCTTTTCTTTTTGCCACTGTTACCCATAGGGGGACCTTAACACTTTTTCACAGTCAAGTGTTAGTAGGGTTTTGTCAGATCAAGCTTTGACACCAATTGAGTCTTGACACCAACTTACAAAAAATGTTCAGTTTTCAGATTTGCAGATAAGAAACTGTGGACATTTATGTGCCACCATTTCTCAAATAACGGTTTTATTAATTCCATGAAATTAGGTGAATTTTCTATTGTGAGTCAGTCAAATTATGGAGGAGGGGAAAAAGTTGCCAGCCAAATATAATATAATATATAAAATTAATAGAATAAAATAAAGAAATCTAATTTTTAATTTTTTTTGTCATAGCAGCTATTTCTAACCTGTCTTCAAATATTATATCCACAGAGTCACAGCAAGTAACTTTTAATGCCAAGTGAAGAAACATTTTTTTTTACTTTTCTCCAATGAAAAACTCTGTACCAACAATAAAGGAAAGCAGTGTTTTCTACATCTCTATCATTCTTCCATATCTTACTGCGTTTTGAAGAAAGTTGCTGTTTTGACCCAGAACTTGATAGCTTGTCTCAACTGTGCAGTTCTCATTGTGAAGAAATACTTCAGCTGTTTTTAAACACTGTACATTTAATTTTTTAACTATTTTTAATCAAACGGCCCTTATATTTTACAGCATAGCCTGAAAGGTGCTCAGGAACTGTGCTATCAATGGAGTAACATTTTTTCTAAAAACTATTGGTTTTAATAACTGTACACAGACAACTGGCTTTCTGTTATAAATCATTTTTATTCAGTGCACTTTTTACTCCCCCCCATTTGGTGGCTTTGTACCAGTGAGTGAAGCAGCCTGAAAGCTGCACAGCAGCTGCATTACATAAGAACTGAGCTGTTTAACTCCAATCTGACACTGGCTAAAACAGGGCAATAGTGTCTGTGTTGTTAAATCAACTCTTTTCCACTAAATGTGTAAGTAAAATGACCACAAAACAGGAAAAAAATGCCATTGTGCTGGATAATAAGCATTATCCAGTATTTTTTAAAAAAGTACATATTTTCATAAGCTGTATAGTTTTTTTGTTATATGGGACCATGTTATATGAGAGCTAAATATGAAAAACAGTTAATGTGCTTTTTACCTGTGTACTCTCCTAGGATGAGTCTGGACATGATAACCGTGAAAATAGGTGCTGAACTCTTCACAGTCTCAGCAAAAGAAACAGCCACACTCTTCAGACTGACCAAACCAAGCACCACAGTGGTGAACCTGTGAGGGAGACAGCATCCATTCTAATCATCACCATTCACCTCAGCTAGCCACCATACTGATTCACCCCTACAGTGACCATCCACCTTGACCATCCTCCCTTTCATTTGCCATCCACCTAAACTACTCACCTGATTGATTTATCCATACATTATCATCCACCCTAACTAGCCACGTACCATTTGCTAACCTTTCACCATTGCCATAACTAACCACAGAAACACTTCAAACCACTACCATTTCAGAATGATGAAATGGAGTTCTTGTTCAGGTGCTTCTACAAATTGTGGTCATATGTACAATTAACAGTTAAGTTAAATTCTGAAGTGCAACTCTTGTCATGTACTGTATGGTGTTTCCATAAAAAGTTGCCATCAGTCCAAAACATGTAGCTTTTCTTGCATTCATCTGGGCTTTTGCACAAATGCTGCAAAGGCAATATTCGGGACATGCTTTCTACCTAAATGTGAGCTGAGCTGTTATATTGTATTAAATTGAATCGAAATAGACAGCTTCCTTATATATATATATATAAATGACATGAAATAAAAGTGCCACCGATACGCAGAATGTTTATACACTGCACATTTATAACACATTGTTATTATGGCCTTTTACTAATCAATAGGTTCCATATCACTGCAATCTGCAGAATAAAGAAATAAAATCACCTCATCAATCCAACGAAAACCATAATCATGAGGAAGTTGGGAGGATATTCTGCCCTGGACTTGTGCTTGTACAAACAGCAGGGAACGTACATCTTCATGCAGCCGATT
Source organism: Arapaima gigas (assembly GCA_900497675.1). Taxonomy (NCBI): domain Eukaryota; kingdom Metazoa; phylum Chordata; class Actinopteri; order Osteoglossiformes; family Osteoglossidae; genus Arapaima; species Arapaima gigas. The sequence goes on along the minus strand of UFQX01000533.1, from coordinate 215,080 downwards.
GCAGTGGTGGACAACATCTGCACAGCTCCTATTGGGAAGAGAGACAAGTGGAAACTGAGTAAACACAGCAACCCTAGGATGCTCCTCAAGTCCTTTCCCTAGCTGAAACAAATGTCTCCTTAACTGGACTGGGGTCAGTTTTAAAAACAGATGGAAAGATGGCACACAGCGTCACACGTCACCTACAACTCTAAATAAAACTGTGCTGAAACTGCTCATTAAGACACGCCTGTCAAACTGCAGTTTTCCTTACTGGGGCTCAGAAAATGTGAAGCTGAACAGCAAGCAGAGCACGTCTTCTTATTGGGTTAGCGCAAGCAATGTACTAAGTCTATACTCACATGGGATGAATGTTGCGAATTAATGCTTAATAGGCCATAATTACATAAAAGTCATTCAACAAATAAACTCATAGTTAGATTAATGTTGTGTTTGATTAGAGCAAGACAAATATGACATTATATTTGCCTACACCTGCTTCTTGTGTGACTAAGGAAACAAAAAATAAAAAGTAGCAAATATAACTATCCCTGCCTTGATCCCACACCCTTAACTGTTGTCCCACAGAAGGTCATGGCTTACCCAACATGCTTGGCTCTCCTTCCAGGAGGGATAAGATGTACTTGTTGAGGAAGAGGGTGCAGAAGCTGAAGAAGTACCAGAGGGCCAGATAGGTCAGGGCCTTGGAGTTCCACACGCCTGAGTCAGCCTCGATGACTGTTGTCTCTGTGATGGTGATCTTGAGCACTTGTTCCTCTGGCGAGCTCTCGCTGCGCGCCAGTACTACACGCTCCTGACGGCTGCGGGATGGTGACAAGAGGTGGCCCAGCAGATGCTTCTCAGAACGCCCGTTCCCCACCATTGCCTCGTCCCCACGGTCCAGGCAAGCCACACGTGTGAGAGCAGTAGACCAGAGTAGACCAGACCAGGCACGAGGGGGGGAATCAGTCCATCTCAGAGATAGTGGTGGTCAGCCTTGGGAACTGGCAACACAGGTGTGTGTACAACTCCCTCAGGCTCATAACTCAACTTCTGCAGCCCTCAGCAAAACTCCTGAAGCAGAAGAATCAATGCTTAGGGGACGACAACCGGCAGGGATATAGAAGGAAAGCACGAGGCAAGGAGCTGCACTGCTCCTTGGACAATTAAACCAAATCAAATGGCAAAAACTCAAGTCTTGGAAGTTGGAATAATTTCAGTGAATGATGACAAACTGACATGACTGTCGTTTGCTTCACCTCTTTAAAATCGTTCTTTCAACCAGCAGCTGATCCAAGTGGCTATTGAAGAAAAGTCCACACCCTCCTCCTGCTGCAGTGCCCTGGGTCAAGTTACTTTACCTGTAAGTGGGTGCAGTAAAATTACTGTTTCGTATAAATGGGTCAAACACTGTGATATTAAGTATCATATTTCAGTTACACAACACGCAGCGACGCTTTCTGCGCAGCCACAACGACAATGGCCAGATTCCCCAGACCTCACCGTGTGTGTGTGTGTGTGTGTGTGTGTGTGTGTGTGTGTGTGTGTGTGTGCGTGCTCTTTCAGCCACAGGACAACACGCACCACGCACACGCATTTCTGCAGCTGCACAGCCTTTTATCTATTTTGGGAGCGAACGCTAAAAGAGTAAAATACGCCTGACAGATACTTCAAGAGCCTCCACTGAAATACGAGCAGAAACTGTCCGCCACATGGGGACAAGACCTTGTGTCCAAGTCTAGACGGGAAAAATATGCAACTAAATCCCACAAAACCTATAAAATAAGTTCCAGTTTGGACATAACTGAAGAACGGTTTCTTACCGCAGAAAGGAGCGGTGCCCTCTTCGCCGAGCGGATCAAAAACAAAATCATCCTGGACGACAAAAAAAGCAAAACACCCGAACCGGAAACCGAGCGTTCAGACGGTTTCCCGGAGTTTAAAAATTACAGTCCTGACCAACCAGACAACACTGTCATGCACGAAAAAGGGGAAAAAATGCAAAAATACATGTTCCCAGAGTTTAATCTGAGCACTCAGTTACGTTCCCTGAGTTTAATACTACAAAACAAACCAACAAAATCACACTTGGAGAGACCTTCCGTTGGAGATTGGCCGTTCAGTTGCTTTTGCAGAGTTTAACAGAAACGCAAAAAGCCAATAACGAAAGCATAATCTGAAACAGAAAAGCGGCGGGGGGTGTATCACCTGGAATCGGAGGTTCACGCGGGTTTCCGATGCTTAACATTACAAAACAATTATCTGGGACGGAAACAAAAACTTCACAGTATCCAGACACTCAATTGAATTCACCGAAGTTAGGACTACAAAACAATAATAAGGACGTGAAAATCAACCTACCTGAGTTACAAGAATGGGTCTAAACGCTTATATTCGACAAACAACGTTACAGTGTCAAGTAATATGTTATTATTAAAAACAACATATGAAACGAATAATCAACTGACAGATGTGCGGCTGCGGTTCTGTGCTGGTCTGTCTCATACTGCAGTGCAAAGGGCGGATTGAGGACTTTGACAAACAGTAATAAGGATTAATGAAGACAAAGTGTCCGACCCCCCAGAGAGCTGATAACAGTCCACTAGACTGAGGACGTGGGCGGGGGCAGTTCAATACTCCGCAGATAAACTGTTCCAGCGTTTTAAGGACATGTACTGCGCTCCTCTGGCTTCAGGAAGTGAAAGTGACTCATCGCTCATCGGATTTCTCTTTTCCCCGAATTAATCAGGAGCCATAATTCTCCCAAATTGTGCCAAATCGCAAAAGCCAGGGATCAATTACAAAGAGTGTATTAGTTTGATTTTAAAAAATGACTTACGCATTGCAGATGCTTTTAGGGCTATTTGTGTCGCTAACAATGCGGGGAATGCTGTGCTAATATTTAAAGGCTGCACTCTACTGTTTTTACGGAGCAAAGTTTAGATGCACTTTACTTCACATTCCAGGTGGTGGTATCGTAGCGCCCACTAGTGGCGGCTCTTTCAGGTGTCCCATCAGCAGCAGGTCTTACATACTTTAAAGTGGAGGAAAGTGGCCGCACCCCGGCTCCGTTTTTAGGGTCATTACTTTCATAGCAGTTCGGTAGTCCCTTCTACAACGGGACAATCGATCGTCTGTTTCCTCTCACTTCTGCCCCGTTCAGAAATATCTATAAAAGCAGTGCAGAATACACTCACAAAGTACAACTGAACAAACTGTTGGACAATTTACGGAGATGTATATGGGCATATCTAAATAGTACATGGATAGAGACAGAAACAACAGCAAGATTATACATAAATAAGGGTAATTTGTGGATTTAATAAGTCATATTTTCTGCTTCAGGAAATACACTGTTACTAGCTGGATTCACCTGCAGAGCTGAGTGTCAACACTGGAATGATAATATCCATTCAGATGTGGCTACGGATTATGATGTGCACTTCAGAGGCTGTTAAAGGATGATGCTTGAGGGGGAAGAACTGTTTTATATGCCTTATTTTAATCCCTATTCCCCTAGTATGGCTTAGAACCTCTGATAGCTGGGGTGAGAAGGGTCTGTGACGATCATTGATAAATGAACTGCCTTTGATCTTCAGAGCTGCCGAATCCCTCCCAGCATTTAAAAATGGTCTTAAACACATCTTTTTTTAGAGCCACATTTCTCCTGATCTCCTGAGACCTACACAAATGGGTCCGAACTCATCTGCTATGATTATGTATGTGCAGTATTTGCGATTTGAATCTCACTTCTACTGGTTGCTACTTAAAGGACGTGAACCAACAACACGGTGGTGTCAGACAAACAAATTATGTATCCTGTGTCTGTGTCTAAAGCTATCTGTCCATTGTTGATCCAACTATGTTTGCAGATCACTTTGGAGACAAGCATCTGCCAAATGCATAAAGTAGAAGTACATGCACTTCTGTAAACTGGGAGTATTTGCATAAACACAGTCGAAGTGTACGAGAACTAATCATTATTTATACACTGTTTGATTCTTCAGAGAGATGGTTATCATTGTTCTGCTTTATTGAAATGCTTTTGTTACTACAAACAGGCTTTCTGGATTAATGAAGTGATCATGTGACTCAAATATGGTAGTACAGTGGTGCTTTAAAGTTTGTGAACCCTTCAGATTTTTCTGAATTTTTGCAAAAAAATGAACTGATCATCTAAGTCATAAAAATAGACAACAGGGAACCCAATAAAACAAGTAACAGAAAAAATGTTATAGTTTTCATTCATTTATTGATCGGAATGATCCAACATTAAACGTCTTTTTCAGGAAAAGTATGTGCTATCTGTGTCAGTCAATGGGATGACAGACTGGTGGGAGTTTGGATGGCCTGTCCCTATTTAAATGACAAAACCTGAGTCTTCACTACCAAAGTCTGGTCTTCACCACACAGGTCTGTGAATGCATGCTGTGGCTAGCTCAGAGGAGCTATCTGAGGACTGCAGAAAAAAAGCTGGTTGATGGCCATCTGGCTGGAAAAGGTTACAAAACAATTTCTAAAGGCTTTGCCAATCCACTGTGAGGCAGAGTGAACAAACTGAGAAAATTCAACACCACTGTTACTCTCCACAGGAGCGGTCATCCAACAATCATTCCAAGAGCAAGACGTCTAATATCCCAGGAGATCACAAAGAACCCCAGAATAACATCTAAGACTCTGCAGGCCTCTGTTGCACTGGCTAATGTCAGTGTTCATGAGTCCACCATGAGCTAAACACTGAGCAACAATAGTGCATGGGAGGAGAGCAAGGAGGAAGCTACTCCTCTTCAGCAAGAACTTTGGTGCCTGTTTAAAGTTTGCTAATGTCCACCCAGATGAGCCAGAAGACAACTGGAGGAGTGTTTCAGTAGAATGTGCCATATTCGTAATATGGCAAACTAAACAACAGGAGGGCAAATTAGTGGGCTAAAAAGTTTGAAATGGCTGACAATTGAAGTATGTTTACATGGTGCAAAATTATACAGACACATACTTATCAATTATATATAATATTTCTCATTGTAACCTACTTTGTATAGGCCACTTCTTTTCATCCATCATTATCAACCACTTTACCCTGGGCAGGATCTTGGAATCACTGGGGCACTAGGCTAAGAAATTAAACCTTGGATGGGATGCAAGTTCACCACACATACACACCCACCTGCTATGAATTTAGTGACGAATTAACTTGAAACACACATCTCTGGACTGTGGTAGGAACCCCACACAGACTGAGCTGGATTCGAACCCATACCTGAACAGCCCAGGCGCTGTGAGATAACAGCACTCCGCACTGTGTTTAAGTAAAGCAGACCGGGTTTCTTCAATAACGGATTACAGAATAACGCAACATGATTTGTATAATTATATAGACAATATATATAACAAGAGTGCTTTAGTATGCAGAAGATTATTTTAAATACGTAACAATAAGAAGGAGGAGAAGGAGTAGAAGAAGTATGCTTGTTTGTGAAGAAAGTTTTAACGTTTCCCGACAGTGCGATCCGCCATTTTGATCACGACGCACTTCCCACGACTTGCGTGAGAATCTGCGATACGTACGCATTTTACGCAAATGTCGTTAAGATCGGCGGCAGGTACGCATAGTAGGCACATCGTATTTAAACGAGGGGGTCTTGCACATTTTGCGTAACTTGATGCCGCTGAAATAAAGTGGATTTAGTGCGGTTACTCTGGCTGCTGCGGTGTTTATGAAAGTGAATGAATTAAAAACAGGAAGCGGATGGCAGTTTTTTGAAGGGATTCGGAGCTCATATGACTTGTAGAGATGTTTCCTCTGGAGACGGCTTCGGACACCAGCGGAGGGCTCCAGTAAACCCGGCAGAAAATGGACGAGATCAGGTGAGTGCAGTCCACAGGAGACAAGATGAAGACCGAGAGAAACCAGAAGACGAGTCAAGACAGAGAGGGGACAGTATGGAGACAGTGTAAAGAGAGAGAAGACAGGGAGGGGACAGTATGGAGACAGTGTAAAGAAAGAGAGAGAAGACCGGGAGGGGACAGTATGGAGACAGTGTAAAGAGAGAGAGAAGACCGGGAGGGGACAGTATGGAGAGAGAAGACAGGGAGGGGACAGTATGGAGACAGTGTAAAGAGAGAGAGAAGACCGGGAGGGGACAGTATGGAGAGAGAAGACAGGGAGGGGACAGTATGGAGACAGTGTAAAGAGAGAGAGAAGACCGGGAGGGGACAGTATGGAGAGAGAAGACAGGGAGGGGACAGTATGGAGACAGTGTAAAGAGAGAGAGAAGACCGGGAGGGGACAGTATGGAAACAGTGTAAAGAGAGAGAGAAGACCAGGACAGGACAGTATGGAAACAGTGTAAAGAGAGAGAGAAGACCAGGAGGGGACAGTATGGAGACAGTGTAAAGAGAGAGAGAAGACTGGGAGGGGACAGTATGGAGAGAGAAGACAGGGACGGGACAGTATGGAGACAGTGTAAAGAAAGAGAGAGAAGACAGGGACGGGACAGTATGGAGACAGTGTAAAGAAAGAGAGAGAAGACAGGGAGGGGACAGTATGGAGACAGTGTAAAGAGAGAGAGAAGACCGGGAGAGGACAGTGTGAAGAGAGAGAGTGAACACAGGGAGGGGACAGTATGGAGAAGGTGTAAAGAGAGAGAAGACAGGGAGGGGACAGTATGGAGACAGTGTAAAGAGAGAGAGAAGACCGGGAGAGGACAGTGTGAAGAGAGAGAGTGAACACAGGGAGGGGACAGTATGGAGAAGGTGTAAAGAGAGAGAAGACAGGGACGGGACAGTATGGAGACAGTGTAAAGAGAGAGAGAAGACCGGGAGAGGACAGTGTGAAGAGAGAGAGTGAACACAGGGAGGGGACAGTATGGAGAAGGTGTAAAGAGAGAGAAGACAGGGACGGGACAGTATGGAGACAGTGTAAAGAGAGAGAGAAGACCGGGAGAGGACAGTGTGAAGAGAGAGAGTGAACACAGGGAGGGGACAGTATGGAGACGGTGTAAAGAGAGAGAAGACAGGGACGGGACAGTATGGAGACAGTGTAAAGAGAGAGAAGACAGGGACGGAACAGTATGGAGACATTGTAAAGAGAGAGAGAAGACAGGGACAGGACAGTATGGATAGGGAGAAAACAGGGATAAGACAGTATGCATACAGGTTGAAGACAGTATGGAGACAGTGGAGATAGAGTGAAGGCAGTATGGAGTTGGAAGGAAGACAGTAAGGATTCAGAATGCAGATGGTTTGGAGAGAGTTTAGAGACAGCGTGTAGGTAGTATAGAGACATGATAACAGAGTGAAGGCAGATTGAAGACTGCAGGAAAAGTCCCAGTTTACATCAGTTCAATCACATAGTGATTTGTTTCTGTGTATTTTTTTACACTTTATCTTGTTGGATTGTATTTTCTTAGTGTTATTTGTTAAAGTTTCATCCTGATAAAATGTCTGTGAATGCAATAAAAATTACAAAACTTTGTTCCTGAAATCTCCTTTTGTAGTCCACTGTATGTATGACGCACGGATGATGATCTCTTCGTCTCCTAACCTTCAGTTTGGTTCTGAACCCACGTAACGTCAGAAAAATCATTGTTGATCCTGTCCACCACTGGCCATTTAGCTTTTCTCATGTGCTGAGGTGTTCCTACTCTACTCTATGGATACTGATACAGTATTTGAAAGGTCTGGCATGAGTTTTAGGAGTGTGTGTGTGTCTGTCTAAGAAGCTAAAGTACACAGCTCTGGTTGTCTGAAGGTCATACAGGAGATTGATCATTAACCATTTGATCCCTGGAGATTTTGGCTGGAGATTGTGGTCAGGAAGGACCAGTCTGGCCTGTTTCTTCTCTCTGGAGGCTCTCCAGCATCCAGGTTCTGAAGGTGATCTGTTGCTTCAGGGCCAGATGGCTCCAAGCAGGAAGCAGAAGAGTGTGGAAAGAATGCCTGGGTTCTTACTTCTAACCAGTCTGAATGAGACAGCAGTACAATGAGGAAAAACCCTACTGGACTGATGTGTAACAGCACCATAAGCAAAGATATGTGGAAGAAGATGTAAGTAAAGAGAAGTGAGACCAGAGGTGGTCAACATCAACATGTAATTTTTGTTGATAATACAAGATCGCCAGGAATGAACCAGTCTTTATGGTCAGGATCCATTACCCAATGTGCTCTTCTACCTGTTTAAAGGGCAGAGCAGCCAGATTTTTCGCCTGAAATGAAAGATAGAGAAGGTCGGTGTTCTGAACACGAGCAGGTTGGTTATTCCAAGTTGGATACCCAAATGAAGAATGTTTAGTTTTGGCAAGTTTTGGTACAAGATGATCGCCAGCATCCTGGGAATGACATAAGTGAAGGGGAGTGGTTTCTTGAAGACAAAGATCATGGAATGCAATGCAATGATCTACAGATAAAGAACAGGAGATTTGTGAGCATCTGATCTTCATCTGCTGGAATGCCCAGATCTGGTTTTGCAGAAACCTTAGCCTCAGGATAAGAGCCATCAATTGTTGAACCTGCAGTCTCATGAATTTTCTATGTAACTTGGCCCATGATTACACAATTTGTTTCATCCAGTTTTATAACAGGAAAATTGTTTCATGTCAGCATCCTACTCATTTTTTTAACTTGCATGAAGTGCTCTCATGGAGTCTCGTAGGAGAAAGTGTTGTGACGTAGTTTGCCATGTGGCCAAAATAAACATTGTTTTCTTCATTTTAGTCCACTGCTGAACAACCGGAATCGCGAGGGCAGTGACTTACCATCTCCGAACTTGAGGCCCAGACATCAGGACCTCATTCCAACACCATGTGGCCCCGTGAGTATTGCAAGTTCCATGGAAAATTCTGTCTAGTTCCCTGGACACCTCTGTGGGAAATTACACACAGAACTGGAGGCTTCAGTTGATTCAGTGCTTGTGGACGGAAATATTTTCCTTACTCCACAAAAAAAATTATGCGGGCTGTGATAGGAAATCACAAGCTGTGACCAAAACGTTCTAAGACTTTATACCAAAGAATCATTTTTATTTGCTGTCACTTCTTTTTCAATTCCCTCAGATGTTACACATTTGTCCAACATTCCGACAACTTCCAGAGACAATGATGTAGGTCTTAAGCAGATGCTGATGTGTAGAAGGGGGCAGCAGGTGATCTAGTGGTAAGAGCTTCTGACTGACACTGAGAAACTGCACAATTGAAACCCACTTCCTACTGTGGTACCCTGGATTAACGTATTTATCCTGAATTGCACCAGTAAAAATTACCCAGTTGTATAAATGTGAAAATAGTGTAAACCCCTGAACATTACAACTTCACACAATAAATTGGAGAAGTTGATGTGTGCTGTGAGGATGAGCTACAGGGGGTGCCACACAGGCAAAGAATTCTTGAGAGCAATAACCAAAAACTAATAATAATCTGCATAGTTGTTATCAGTTAATATAGCATTGAACTTTTTATTATGCAATTATATTTTTTGCTCCTTGCCACCTTCCCTACACCAAACCTCTTCTGCAGGATGTTCCTTATTGTCAGAAGAGGTGGTAATCCTAGTGCACAGCGCCCCCTATGGATAAAATGGGTACAACCGGATTAAGGCTGCATATGAAATGTGAAAAGTTCTGCATTATTATGAAGAATGCTTAAAATGTCATCAAAGATCCTGCCTTTCAAATTCTTTTTGAGTTTTGGGAACAGAAAAGAATATCGTGGTCAAGAGACTAAAGAGGGTGTGGCATCACAGCAATGTTTTTTTCAAGAATTATAGGAAAGTGCACGGTAGTTTATGCGCCGTGACAGCACTTCCTTACACACCGCTGTCTCCGGTCAAGATCTTGTTTTTGGCAGAAAACAGTCAAAAAAAAAAAAAAGTGAGCGTTTCTGTCATGCACCTTGTTGCTCAACTCAGAGGTCCAACTGTGCATATTTTATAATCTCAGTGATCCTGTTTCCACTCTTTCATAAACCTCCAGTTTCACTTGCTGCTGTTTTAATTTCTGCTTGAGGTATTTTTGCCATGTTTTACAGACTGATGTTCTCAAAACAAACACAAAAGTGGCCTGCAGTGTAATGTGCGGTGCACTCCTTTCTGCCTCAGATAAAGCAGTGGTCAGAGCTGTCGCTCCTGGTGAAGTTCTACTACTGTTTCACGATTGCATCGTTGCTGGCTGTGTTTGTCCTCACGGTGGTGAACATCTGCAGCGAGAGCCAGGCCTCCTACAGCCATGAGGAGGATTTCACCATTTCCCTCATACAACTGGTAGGAATTGGTAAGTGAAACGTTACAAGCTGGCGGTTTCAGACAACGCTTCCCTTTTTCTTTGCCTTATGGCAAACTTTCTCATCTAGGTCAGAAGCATTTCAAACATCTAAGCTGACCAAAAAGTACCTGCTATATTCTTACATCTAGTTCAAGAGATATTCTCTATTTGTATTAGTTTAGATATCTGTAGATGGAGAAACACTATGTTTGACTCCAATGAATCTGACATGGTTCATTCTCATTCAGAGATATTTAACACAAGAGAAAACCATCAAAGTAATAGGACAAGTATAAGGTAACAAAGTTTGAACAAAATGCAATAATATTGTAGAAATAGTGCAGTTGACATTGACATTGTGCATGAGCATAATTGAACTAGTACGAGCACAAATGTGGAAACCGCAAGATGAAACGGCAGATTGGTGGCCATATAATGATTATTATGATATACTACAACGTGTTACCCTTGTAATTTCCCAGTCGGTTCCATTATTTTATAGCTGGATGCCAAAAGTACAATACTGATGTCCATTCAGGTATAGATATTGACTATGATAGTAATGTGTACTATGATACACCTTTAAGTGGGTTCTGGGTGCCTCTGTGAAAACTTCCATCGTTGACTAGTTGCTCAATAAGACATCTTCTCCCTTTTAGTTAAGTGGAATGCAAACTGAAATAAGTTTCTCCACCATCGCTTTAGCAATTCTCATACTTTTTGTGATTACAAAACGCCACAAGTCAGTTAATCTGATGAACCAACTTCTCTGAAATGTTTGCATGAAAATGGAGGCTGGTGAGCTGCAGATATTGTTCAGGGAAACTTTTGCGTATGTTTGTGGTAAACCAGGCTCTAGCTGTGTGCTGGGTCAGAGCATGATCTTCTGGTCATGGTGTCCTGTGTCCTCCCCCCAGTGTTCTGCGTGTATTACATCACCCGGGGGATCCTGCAGGAGAACCGTCAGGAGCTGGTCGTGTTCGTGCTTAGCATCCTGGTGCTGGTGGTCCGCTCCGTGGTCAACTTCACCGTCCTCTCAGTTGAGGAGAGGATAAACATCCTGGTGTGTGTCAAGGCTTTGCGGCATGAGGGAGGGGTGCATGGTGCCAACACTGACATGTCTTCTCAGTTTGTGTCCACTATAGTACAGTAATATCTCCTATAGTGCTCTTTCAGTTTTTGGATTTTTAGATTTGTTAGCCACAAAATGCACTGTTTTTGTGTTTATTCACTACTGTTAAAAGGTAGAACTACAGGTACCCACTGCTATGCGAATATTTGCCATAATGAATTGCAAGAATTGAAAACCGGTTAGAACGAACGCGCATGAGAAAAAATTTCAATGTTTGCACTAGCAAAAACATTTGAGTTGCATGCAAGAGGAGGTAGTCCTAGGAAAGTGAAAGTATTTCTTTAGAAGTATTATGGGATGTGAATGTAATTCCAAATATGTGCTTGTCGGCCATTCTGGGTGTTTTACTTAATTGAAAAACTGGGAGGCATCTGAGCAATTAGCTGTAAACATTAATGGATGATTTTTTACTGACTTATGTATGCATTAGACAGAAAGTACACGGCTATGAAGCTGTTCACAAAAACCACAATGTACTCAGCTGATCCCCTACTACAGTTCATTACCACCTTTGGGAGAACCGATCAAGCTAAAAGTGGGAATTATCCCGGCAGCAGGAAACAGCCCTGGGATTTCTGACCACAGTCAGAAGCAGGCAAGAAAGGTTAAAAAAACAGTGCGTATCTCAGCTGTTCTCTTGATCACGTCTCTTGCTCAGGTTGCTTAAACGTGTTGTGCGTTATCACTATCATCCTCCCCACATTAAGTGAAAATGTCTTCTATGAAAGTGGAAAAGCTTATGAAGCAATCCTTGGTGGACTGTTGCATACGTGTCTAAGAGTGTTTTATTGATATTTGGGGACTTTGGGTGGGGGTGATGTGATGGACTGGAACATATTTTTTTCCATTTAAAATAATGGAATACAGGCTTCTGTTTAAAAATTCACTATTGGACATGTTTTCAGGAACAGATTAGGTTTGGATAACACGGGATGCTTCTAATCTGTTCTGTATTTGTTGTGCATGTGAAGTGTTCAAGCTCCATTTTATGCAAAATGCTTTAATGACCTCTTGTAGTTCTGTTTCTACTAATCCAGGTAATAATGTACTTTGAAATTTTTGAGTTTCGACGAATTCCATTACGTTTTTATCTGCTGTTGGTTCAGATGGGCACTTCCTTCTCATGAAACAAGTTGTAGGCAGTACCAAGGTGATAGCTGCTGATTTCAGGGCTCTGCCCCCCTCTCACAGGCTCGCTTTGTATGCATCCTGTGCCTGGGGGTCATCCATGTGGTGTGTGTCGTGCTGCTCATCCGGACACCCAACATGATGGCCTTTCGAGTGGGCGGGGCCTTGGAGAGCCTGCAGGAGCAGTACTTCCTCCTCAATTTATGCTTCTCCATGGTGACCTTTGATCTGCAGGCACAGGTATGTACGTGCCTTGGCTTTATGGGACTCTGCAATCTGTCCCGCGTGAGTTAGGCAAATTATGGTATTTAGCAAATACCTTTTTGCAAGACGACATATAATGATGGATATTAGCTGACACCTTCATGCAAGCTCACTTACAGCGCTAGATGCACTACGTTAAACTCCCTACAGTCATTAACCTATGCATGCATCAGACCCGACACACACACACACACACACACACACACACACACACAGTAGGGGCAATTCAGAATCACCAGTCCACCTGAAACACATATCCTTGCATTGTGTGAGAAAACTGAGGCACCTGGAGGAAACCCTTCCTACACTAGGGAGCCCTGCAACATGTAGTGAAAACAGTCCAGTCCCTCGCTGGGATCCATGTCCTTATATCTATTTGTCCAACTATCATCAGTTCATTTGTTCCCTCTTTTTTGTTGTCATGTTGTCTGTTTAGTGTCCTGTGCACTGTGGTCCAAGAGTAACTGAATTTTGTTATCTTATACATCTATATCATTGCAGGATAACAGGAAAGTGAACCCTGATCCTTGAACCTTATCCACTAATGCGGGCAGTCTTCTGAAAGCAAGCTTTTTAACTGAATCGATCCTTTCAAATCACATAACGTTTAAACCCTGAACACTTTTACACCTATGTGGAAGTGGGCAGTAATGGCAATTTTGGGTCCTTTGAAAGTTTTGTTGTAAAACTTTCATCAAATCTTCCTGCCCTCCACACGCTCAGTCGGACACGTTTGGCAGACCATTCACTTGTGTTCTTTTGCTTTACACTTGAAGCAGTTATCATTAAGTATAGCATCTGGTGCTGTCTTAGGACTCAAACCAACACCCTCCTGGGACTTGGTCCCAAATCCAGCTACTGCTGTTTGTGCCCTCTGACTTTGCTGACTATACGTCTCTCATTCTGATCTCTTGCAGCTGTGCCTCTGCATCCTGATCATGACATCGGGCATCACCTTGTCTTACCCCCACAGCATCATCCTGGGCATCGGTGTCGTATGGGCTGGAGTTACTGCCGTCACAGGGGCCTTTGCGGTGGGTGAACTGAGCTGCATCATCATCCCCTCCATGAGCACCACACTCACCTGCTCTGGCCTGTCACAGAACCGAAGGGGAAATTTCACTGTTTTTTTTAATTTTCCCAAACTGCAGTGTCACTTTTACCATTGAGTCAAGAAATGTTTAATAATACTGAAACCCCTCACTTCATTAGCTGGTTAGGTTCTGAAAGACTTTCAAACTAGATGAATAGTACTTTAAATCTGAAAATAAAAAAAAAATTGTAGATAAGATAGGTATAAATAAGGGAAGCCAATGCAATTAAATGAGAACTGAAAAATGTTTGTCTTAAAAAATTTGCAGCTTGATTGTAACACAAGGAGTCAGTGTGTGTTTTGAGAGTTTAATGTGTGCTGCCTGAAGGTACAAATGGATAGTGTGATTTACACACTAAAATCTGATAAATGTTGTACATATAGTTGGATTTGAGCCACCAAAAAATGTCTATTTTGTTCTCTGGGATGGAGAAACAGCTGAAATAAAGCTGACCTCAATCCATCGTGGGGCCAAACACATTGTTCTGGGTAACTCTTCAACATCCAGTTAGTTGGACAGGTGTGTGCAACCTCCCAGCATGCCTCTTTCCCAAGCCTTCCACTACATGCCTGCCTCCATTCAGTGGGAAGGACTGGTCTGTCGGGCGGCTCTGGTTAGCGGCAGCCCACGCACTCCCACAGAGTGTTTACCACCCGATTCACACATGCAAGATTTTTTAATGGCACAGCTATGGATGTATAAGAAGAAATTACTTGTGTGTTGAGGAAGTCATATTTGTTGCGCCTGCTATGTTTCAGGTCTTGAAGGAAGTGAAACCCCTCGTGTGGGTCTTTGTCCTGCAGAACCTACCTGAACTCGCCTACTTCATTTATCTTCTCTACATGGTAAGCGGATAGTCGTCGTACACCTGCATTTCAGCTTATAAACACAATTGGGGCACCAGTCTGTTCATAACCTGATTTGTTCAAAACGGCAGTCACATTTACAAGAAATTCACAATTAATAAAGGGAGGCCTAATAAAATTTTTTTTCATGATTTGGGTTCTGCAAAAATCAGATATACAATATCTATAACACATTAAAACTAACTTAAGGTGAAAAGTTTGTCAGCACCTGGTTAAATTTGCAGTCAAAAAAGGCATCAAAATAGAAGCATATGTGTATTATTTTGGGGATAGTTTCTGTAAGAGTCTCGAATACATCAGTATTAATAAAAAATACGCTGCTGCCTTCCATTCCTCCTCTGTCCACAGTAATGTCGATTGAGTTTTCATTGAGTCTTTTTTTTGCCACCTATTGGGGCCATGAGGAAATGCAGGCCACTTTCCACTCTGCAATTTTTAGAAAACAGTGAAGTAATCGCAATTAAGTAAACAAACATGGAAACGTTCATGCATCTCCTCTATGTGCAGATCATCAGCCAGTGGGGAGAGGGGAACTCGTACACGGTGGAGGCGGCTGCCATCACTGGCTCCCTCATCTCCGTCCTGATCAAAGCTGTGCTCTTCTGGTCGCTGTACCGCCTGTATCGCAGCTTCGGCCAGGGCTTACGGGAGAGGAGTAAGAGCTGCCTTGCCGCATTTGCACATGCTTCTGCACCTGCCTCTGCAAACACACCCCCTTGAGGTCCTTCTCAGTGAACACATTAGCCTATAAGCACCCAGCATCCTGCCTTTAAATGGTTTTAGTGGAACATTTGATTTGGGGAGGTCCTGATAAACGTGTTCAACATTAACATGAATTGAGCGCTTCTCTTCAGAATTTACCCCAGCTTGACAGTTTAACTCTTCTTTCAAAGCTTTAAATGTCCAAAAAACAAGTTTTTTGTCCAAAAAATGTGTTTTTTAGGATATATTGGAGTTAATGATGTAAAACTGTGTTATAATGGTGTCCTACGAAACACCCAGCATGCTATATACAGAAGTCTTTTTTTCAAAAATTTTACTCTTCATGTAAATATTTTTACTTTGCATCTTAAAAAAAAACAAAAAACAAAAGAATGTATCACATATCCATACAAGGTCTGTTCAAAAAGTATCCGGACAAGTAACGTTGCCACTAGATGATGCCTCGCAATGCCTGGGCTGGCTGGGCATGATTTCGAGTCCTATTCAGTCTGAGTGGAGTTTGCATGTTCTCCCTTTGCTTGTGTGGGTTTCCTCCCACAGTCCAAAGACAGGTGTCTCAGGTTAATTGATCACTCTAAATTGCCCACAGTTTTGACAAACTGCTATGCTCTCACCAGATGAAGGTTCAGATCCCTCTTGTGTCCCCTATGCCCAAACGACACGACAGTGCATGCACTCGACTGATCACCAACACCAATGCTGAAGATGGTCAGTGAAGATGACGATTGTGTTCAATCTGTCACGAGCTTGTCACGTTTCACATTTGGTCAAGATGAGTTTGCAGTGGTTTGTGACTGAAAAAAAAAAACAGAGCCGCATGTTCGCATGCATTGCAGCTGGTGCAAGTAACTTGCAAAAGGGAAAAGGGAAAACACTGTTCTTTCAGCAGTACTGGGTGGGTGTAGAGGCTGCTGTGGTGTTTTGCAAAGAAATGTGCATTTTCTGATGTTTACAAACACAACTGCTCTGAGTGTTATTCATCATAAACACATAATTGATTTATAAACATGTCACTCAAACACCCTCCACACAAACATACTTCACATGACAAATTCTGATTTGAGCTGACATCACATTTTAATTTTGTTTAGCTGATACCCACCTCCATTGTGTCTTATAATGTTAAGCTGCTTACAAATATTTACCTGTTTATATAGTTAGGTAATTTTTACTCTTTCAGTTTAAGATGAGTTCCTTGATCAAGGGCAGTAAGGCTGGAGGTGGAACTCAAACCTGCAATCTCTGAGTGTAAAGGCAGTGGCTCTAACCACTGCACCACTTGCTGTCCCTTTTCACTTAATGTGTCCTGAACAGATTTCATGGCCCAGTTGGACGAACGGGAATGAAAGCCTTCGCAGCTTCTGTCCTGTTCTCTCCACAATGTCTTAAATACAATTTTGGTGAATGATCTTAATTTTTTTGCTCCTCAGTGTTCGCATCTCAGCAACAGTGAGGATTTCAGCCCAAGAGGATTGTGGGATTGTGTACTTGGAGATGAATTTCTACCTTGGAGGACCATTTTGCACCACAAGTAGTTTCATTTTACTAAGTTTAAATAGTTAGTTTTAAAATTAGAGGGTCTCTGGAGAAGGAAACGTGAGGGGACGAGGCAACTGTCCAGGACTTTTTTTTCCCCCCCTATTTGTGTTTAAATTGATAGACTAACATATGTGCTAAAAAGCATCCAATAATCAGCATTTTTGGTTCTCTGAAGTGTTATAACTACATTTAGGGAGACTGTATATTACACACAACTTAGGTCTCCAGCCACATCATATTATTGTACATATGTAGCCCCTGCCATTGCCTTCTCATTCACCTTTTCTACAAAGTGTATAGATTTCTTTAAAACTGATAATGGTTCATATGTGCCTTCAGTTAAGTCTTGTGTACATGACAAAAAGAGTTTGGTACATTTATTCCTGCTGATGAATAACTGGCACAGAAATATGACTTGGAATATTATTTCATGTAAGTTTTACATGTTTTCATCTACTTACATTTTTTGAACATGCTAAGAGTAGTCAATGCTGTATTTATTCACTGCTACATGTTTAAAGGTAAAACCCTGTAACTGATACTTGGCTACAGAGACCAAAGAAATTAAATTTAATTTAATTTGGTATTTGTCATAGATGGTTACAGTTGCTGTAGGTCATTTGGGGCTTTGAGCTCTTCTAAGAGATTTACAAAAATGTACACAGGGTTTTTATAAACAATGTATGATTAAATTTTATATAGCATAAATACCACTGTATGTTTCATATTTTATATGCAAATGTTTGGCTGTTTTATATCTATTTGCATATCTGATCTTTGATGGGATACTAAGATTGTCATTTGTATAACTTGTCCTGTAACACCTTCAGCCCAGCTCTGCTGCTCTTGCTTCTTGTTCAGATACTTTAACAAGATCACTTTTGGAATTTACTAAAAGTCTGTTTTTATTGTGGAATTTCAGTAAAAATGCTGTAACCAAAATAGCTGAAGTGCTTTGAAATGCAGTTTAAAAAAAAAAAAAAAAATTTAAGGGTTTCTGCTATATACTGGGCACAACACCTACTATGAAGTTGTATACAAATCGTGGAGTTTTGGCTCTGAGGTCCTTTGTTCACAGGAGGGGAATGAGGAAGCTGAAATGGTGACTTGCTATGCATTTTTCCCCTCAAAACTGTCAGCAGGTGATCTGGCACATTGAGAAACATGCATGATGCAAGTGGGCTGTGGCCTCTCAGCAGGTCTGACTCATTTCGGGGAAGGGGAAGGGAGGAGAAAAAAAAAAAAAAAAAAAAAATCTACATACCTTGGGTCCAACTTCCACATTAGGGCCAGAAGTTTAACTCAAGTTGCTTTAAGCAGCAAGTCAGAACCATTAAAAGCCTTAAATTACTCATGAACTGTAATTTCACTGATTTCACCTTTGAATGTTAATGTCAAGCTACAGGAAAATAGCTTGAAATATGTCACATCTCCACAAAGTCCTATTCAGAGCCAGATGAACTGAAAATTCAACTCGCTCCCAGTGTTAAGGTGGTCCTCTTTACTGCCAGCTTTTAGCAGTTTGAATTAATTTTATTCACTATGCAGACAAAGTTTACCAAGTGGACAAATGAAAGAAATGGGCCAACAAAAACCTGGGAAGTCCTCTAAATTTTGTACCTGAACAGGAGGAAGTACAAGTTTACCAAGGCTGGAGACCTTTGACTCATGAATTTGTCCAGTAAATAAGGCATTTCCACTAAAATTCTGTCATTGCCTATGCTTTGGAAGAGAAAGCTACATTCCAACATGTTTATAAACACCCCAAAAACCAGCTCTGACACATCCAAGGTAATCAACTTCATACAAGCCTGTTTGTTTATTAAAATTCTTTTGGGAAAACACCTTTGCAGATTTAGTATTTACAAAAGTCAAACATTGACTTGAATTAGAAAAAATTCCTTTCAGGGTCACACATGTATTTTTTTTAAAAATTAGACAAATTGACCAGTGGGTTCTCTGTATAAATAAGAGGCCGGCTCACAAGCGAGAAGCACGTGGTACTGACACTTGAATCTGGTACCCAGCAGGCCTTTCATCTCAGCAACAGCTGGGTTGTAAAGGAGGGAATGATAAAACGCTGTAAACAGAAAAACCACCCAGGAATAATTTGGAGCTCTTCAAAGGGTTATTTTTAAAAACAGCCTTCTGATCCTATTATTTAAGACCACAAAATGGACAGGGGGGGGAATAATAGAAAATAAGAAAAACCTGGGCACTGAAAGCCATCGGATGAAGACCTCACATTTTTGCCAGGAGCTCAGAGCAACAGAACAATCCTCAACTAAAATACAGGTCATGACAAACGAAAAATGTGAGCGTTTTTGCACGGTTTAAGTCATAACAACCAAAGAGAACATTCTGGTTTAAAAAAAAAAAAAAGGAATGAACTTCACATGACCTTATATTTATATATACAGACACACACATCCCCTCTTGTGGGGGTCTGCTGCTGTTTGTTGCACTTTGGACCCTGTTGTCTTGCTTGAGACAGCTGGTAGGTCAATGTATATTTAAATGGCTTGTGGTGCAATTTTTCCTGTTGGAACAGTTACCTTGAGGCAACATGTTTGATATGTCAACACATGTATAACAGCGATGCCAATTAACTGGTTAGAAAATGTGAAGAGCAGGTAAAGTTCTGTTAAGACAGTCCAGCAGCCTCTTTAGCTCCTCTCCCCACAGCACAACCAATCTTGTGCCCTTGTGGGCCCAGTAGGGAGAGGCTACACAAATGGAGAGAAGCCTGCACTTCTGCCACTAGCAAGGAAGGACACTTGGAAAAAGATATGGACTGATCAGCACACCAATTACCACTGCAGAAAAGCTCCAGGATGGCAGCTTTGTCACTGAGATGTGGTCAGACAGAACAGTTTAAATAAACATTGGATTCCAACAAAGCAGCTCACACCTGTATTCTGTGCAATGCAAACAAGTTGACAACTGGCACTCCAGTTGCTGCTACCCCAAAATGCTACTTAAAAGGTAGGGTTGCAGTTAATTACACTAAACAGGTCTGGATATGCTTGTTAGTTATTGAACTAATGTTTTAAATTAATTGCCAAAAAGACAATACACCAAGGAATAAGTCATCTGTACTAAAGAATGCTGGTTGGACAAAAGGGCTGTCAGATTACGGATCATCATTCCACTGGGAAGTGACAAAGGGAAAAAAAAAAAGTTCCCATGTTTCTTAAAATATTTCCCCTATATTCTCTAAAAATTTTGCTGTAGACAAATTTATTACCCTTTTGTTAGGCTGACCTATTTTAACATTCTCAAGTATTACAATCGTAAAACGGGCCATTTACACTTGTTAACACTATTTTAAGACACTACCTTTTTTTTTTTTTTTTTTTTAACTTTTTAAAAAATTATTGCCAAAGAGGGTCTCAGTTTTTCAGTTACCCTCATATCAGCACTGCTGTGACAGGAGCAGCTTTGCGTTTCCACCATTGCCCCCGGTCCTTCACGGTTTGATTCAAAACTACAAAGTGCAATAAAGATCCCCTGCAACGTCCTCAGAACTCTTCTTCATCATCTTCCTCAGAGCTCAGATGGTGCTGCTTCTTTCTCACGTTCCAGTGTAAACACTGGGCGAGGCTCTCGAACCAGTCATTGACAGGATCCCGGAAACAGATTGAAGGAACAGGGAAGCAGGAGGTAGTGATGGTAATGCTGGGGGTGGTTTAAAAGAGATTTCTCTCACACAGAGTGACATGCAGTTTCATCTTTCCATGTAATTGGAACTGTTCTTTAAATTCTCATCTACAGTAACAAAGGTCAGGATACAGTTCTATGACTCAACCAATATGCAGACATTTTTAACTCCTCAAGAGTTAAATATTACATTCCTGTCAATTGCATAATATTACTTAAAGGAAGTTTTAAAAATAACAGTAATTCCTTCCAGTTTTTTCTGGTACTGGATCCAGAATGAGGTTTCATTTATCTGTGGTGCATGCATGCATGCACACACGCACGCCACTACTTCATTTACAACATTCCACTGCCCCTTTTTCTGTTCATGCAAAGACTCAGCCTCTCAGATCTTTGAAAAGGGTTTTCTTTACAGGACATCACCTGTACTGCTCACCTGTCTCCGTGACTGATTTCCTGTCGTTTTCTTCCATCAAAGGAAACCCAGGCTGTGTTCCGAGCGTCAGGGGAGAGCTTGATCTGAGGAGGACACAACCATTGGTCAAAAGGAAACGGCAGCTATATTCACAGAGTGTCAATTTCGTAAGGACGGTAGCTATCTAGCAGAAGCCATGGGGCGAGCAGCCCTCTGTCACTGGGTTCCAAAGCAGGTTTTGTTTTACCTACTGTATTAACTTGGACAAGTGAGCCACCCCCCCTAGCCACAGCCCTCTGGGTTCATACCATGAGTTCTACTCCAGCAGGCACTACAATGGGGCGGAATGACAAGGAGTGGGGACAGATGGGAGCAATCAAGATTGCTGGGACGTTGGGGTGGATCATAGAGGCTCCTGCTGCTGCCGCATAGGCAGTGCTCCCCGTGGGTGTAGATACAATCACACCTGGAACAGAGCAGAGTCACATGACTAAATCTATTTCAATTACAGACACAAAAATATGGACATTAGTTGAACCGGCCACAAAACATACAGAGATTCCTACCAAAAACTACTTACCATCTCCCTGCACTGTGGTGATCTGGTGGCCATCGAGGAAAAGATCTACATTGGAGAGGTAAGAGGAGGGACCCCTGTCTATAACCACCTCATTGAGCACCTGTAGAGGGGTCAGATCCAGTCAGTCATTCAAAACACTTGAACACTGCAGATCTGGACACATGGGGCACGAAATAAGACACACCCTGAATGGCCCACCAATCAATCATATCTGAAAACAAATTTTTCAATTGTGGGAGAAACCAGAGCACCAGGAGGAAGGCCACACAGACAGTCTAAGAACGGAAAGACACCAGTCCTTCCTGCTTCACCATGTTGCCCAAGGGGACAAATTAAAACATGTACTAACTGCATGCAACGGTCTCCTCTTACTCCGTTACTGTTCAAAAGCACAGCACGAATGCTATGCAGTTACTCCCTTCTCACTAAAGACACAGAAGACATGACCATCACAGTACACTTGTGATGCTCATATGTGGAGCATGTAAACCCAGTACTCAATCAGGTGAAAGTTTCTTAGAACTAAACATGAATAAAAATGAAGGTTTTTTGGAAGCAGCAGAGTAACTTCCCTCTTCTTCCACCTTAATTGCTAATGATTACAGTTAAGGTGGAAAAAGTTCACAGTATTCACTATTGGTAACCCAACTACTGTTTTCCAGACATAAGACTAAAGAAAGCTGAATGACACCTATATCTCCCAAGGAACAGTTTTTGTGAAAGAGTTACAAGTTTAGCAAGTTTTAGTCCCATTTTCAATTTAAATTCCTGCATAGTAAACAGCTGTCTATTCTGTAGACACTGTACCTAAGGATTATTATGAAGTGTTTTAAATGTGTATTTTATTTTTTCTACAGTTTCCTTGTTGACACTAAATACTCAGCCAGGATTAACACAGAAATGCAGTCATCGTTTATCAGTACTTTCCACCCGATAAACACACAAAAATAAAACACCACACCGGACAATGTACAGGGAAGTCAGGGAAAGAGGTCACAGCTTTTTCACCCATGCTGACTTCATAACCACATCATTGCTGTGTCATCCTTGCACCAGTGTTGTCTGACCATTAGTCAGTGTGGTTTTTAAGAAAGTAACTGCTTGTTATAACATGTAGACTGGTCTGTAAGAGTCCAGCTGCAACACCTACAGAACACTGCTCTAATTAAAAGCAACCCAATGCAGGTGACAACAGCTGAGACTAGTAATTTATTACTATGACCTAGTCTCAATTTCAAAAAAAAAAAAAAAAAGGATTTAAGAACATTTGCCAAAGGTACATCAGAAGACTTCTTTTATGCATGATAGCAGACTTTGTTAGAGATTTATGCCCTTTTGCTACTTAGACATTTACCTGGTACTGCATGGTCCTGTGGCTCCCAACACTCTCGCCATTGGTGATGATCAGGCCTGTCTTGTCCACCAAGTTCTGAACTTTCTTCTCCTTACTCTCCCGTGAAACCTTCACTCTAAGCCTGCTCCTGAGAATGATGGCTGCGTTACCTAAACCAGAGAAACCTGTAAGAAAACACTGGCACTCTGGTTCTCATTCAACTGGATCCACCTAAGTATGCAAGTTTTGTGACCACAATCAGTGCTCAGTGCAGAACAGGTTATTATAAATTTACAATTCATTTTCAAAGAGTGCTCTTGATCAATGTTTCAAAGAGTGATAAAAACAGTCGTTATAATAATAAAGTCAACTGGCAACTGAAGAGAGGAGAGGGGAAGATACAAAGAAAGATAGAAAAATAAACCTCCCAGAAAGAAAAGTGCCAGTGACTGTTACATTACAAAAAAAAAAAAAAAAAAAAACCTGTGTGGTGACGTATAGGTGATGNTGCCAGTGACTGTTACATTAAAAAAAAAAAAAAAAAAAAAAACCTGTGTGGTGACGTATAGGTGATGCCAGTGCCATGAGGCAATCATTTTGTAATAAAGTCGTGGACCGCCTGTTTTATTTCACTTTCGTTAGTAAAAATGATATGAAGTTATAAAAATAGGTGTCAGCAGTGTAGCTTAAAGAGCCACACATTCAGCATGTCAATTTGATCATGGAAAGGAAGAAATATTATACTAGAACATACCTTCCCTCACTACTTAAAAGGCTACATGTGTTACAGGGAGAGAGGCAAGAGGGTAAAAAATAAAAAATAAAAAAAAAAGCTCTTAACTATGAGGGATTTCTATCTGCTCAAGGCCAAGCAAAAACTGTGTGCTCACCTTCAATAATCTGTGTCACCTGAGACTGGTATGTGTCAAAGCTGAAGGGGGTCAGGAAGCCTAGGGAGCCTAGGTGGAAGGCCATGACTGGTGGGACACTCTCCTGGAAGGGACAGATAGAATCAAGAGTTACTTCAGATGAACCATTCTGCAGAAGTGCACAGGACTTTATGTTTTCGTTTATTACTCAACGTAAATAAAAATGCATTTAACAGATGGAAAGTACTACCAATTCCATAGGTAGCTAAACAGAAGTGATTAATAATGTGAAAACATTTCTGAAAAAAAATAAACTCTTCTAGACAGTTCTTGAAAAATTAAAAATAAAAGTTCACAATTACACATTTCACAAACAAAGAAGGTTAAAGAGTCTCAGAAGTAAAACAAATATGGCTTTTAAAATGGTTGGAAAATGTCTTACCTGGAAAAGAGAAGAGGCATACAACAGAGTTCCATCTCCCCCAAGGCAGATGATGAAGTCAATACAGTCAGAAATGTCATCCAGATCTTAAAGACAGTGTCCATTAATGATGGAGTTTGAGAAAGACAGTGCTGGACCACCCTTAACCCAGAAAGCCCCAGATCGAACACTTAGGTATTCCCTTACCGTCTTGAAAAGTGCAGAATGTCTTCTTTATAGCCGCAAAGCTCTCATCACTTGCAATGGCGGGGTCTTCCAGAACCTTCTTCTCCACATACACAATCATGCCTTTGATCTGATCCACAAGACAGAACGGTTTTCACCTGCATGTCATCCTAACCAAACTCAAACTGACAAGACTTTGTACATCTTTCAATCAAGAGAGCACATGTACCGTAAAAAGCATCAACAGCTCGCCATACACAGAGGAAGGAAGCCTTGTAAGAACATACCTCAGTCAGAAAGATGCAAAGTTCTTTGAAGGGCCCCAGTAAACTGGCATCTCTAATCTTCTTTATCACAAGGACACTTTTGGGGGGGTTGTTCCATGTTAACCTCTGGCTTGCAGGGTCCTGAATATGCCTAACAGAGACCCAAAAAAGGACGTTTTATATGGCAATATATTCTATTGCTACAAATTAGTTTCAATATGTTGAACAGTACATCTGTTAATTTAAAAATAAAATAATTAAAAAATTCACGCCCAGCTGAGGTGGTGTAATTGCTATTGCCTAGTGTCCATCTAGACACCCTCTCGAGTAATTCTGCACGACAGCAGACTAATGCTGAGCCCAGGCCACAGATCCCATTAGAATCTAGTGATTAGAAGGCCTGACAGGAAAAAAGTTATATAACAGTTGGTCTATCGTTCAGCTTTTGTAGGAACAGATTCCCCTCCAAAGGAAAAAAAAATAAATNGATCCCATTAGAATCTAGTGATTAGAAGGCCTGACAGGAAAAAAGTTATATAACAGTTGGTCTATCGTTCAGCTTTTGTAGGAACAGATTCCCCTCCAAAGGAAAAAAAAAATAAAAAAATAAAAGCTTCTTTGCCATTTCCACATTGACTGAGATAACAGGCTGCTTCATCAGACTGAAAATGGATCATACAATCATACAACCTGCATGTCATGTCATTATAAAATTGAAGTTCAGCTACTTCAAAAACAGTAGGTAACTGGCAAATACAACATGATGATGGCAAAATATTGCTGGGGGGGATAACTGATCATGTCAGAGCTGAAACAAGACATTCCATGGACAACACTGTACAATGGGTACAGTGAACGAGGAAGCGCACCCAGCTAACATTTTAATAAAACGCAATTCTGTCTCTCAAAGGCTTTCTTTGTACTAACTATAACCTCTGCCAGCAGCACAGCAGTCTAACGGGGGGTGGTATTCTCAAGGCACGTCTCGCCATTCAAAGTTCTTCAGAGGTGCCATCATTGAACTGCGTCCTTTGATGACCTGATGCAAAGGTCCATTCCCTTAATAGCTCCCTGCATATGAATGCCACAGAAATGCAGCACAAATCCACTTTGTTGCTGCATTTAGCTGTTTGAAAAAAAAAAAAAAAATGAAACAAGATCCACACATCTGTGTGTAAACACTACAGCATCAACCAAGCAAGACAAAAAACACCATTCCTGTGTGGGCACCAAGGCATGACAGTAAGGACAGTTTTAAAAATTCTGCAAAAAGTAATTTTAAACCCATTAAAACAAAAGGAAACTTTGCTTCACCATCTCCATCTACTTAGCTTAACACCAAGCTTTGAAAAATAACTAAAATGACTTACTTATACAGCTGGATAATTTTTACTGTACTAATTCAGGACAAGTGCCATGTTCAAGGGTGTTATAGCAAGAAGATGGATTTCAACCTGTGATCGCTAAGCCAAGTGGTAACAGCACTAGCCACAATGCTACTAGGTACCCCATCCATCTTGAACAGTCAGCACCATCCTGACTTACCCCAAGACTACTTTGAGCAAAGGCCACTAAGCACCAGCTCTTCAGAGAACATGACAATTAAGCATAGCTGTGCACGCAGTGTGACGTGTGGCAGTGTCAGCCTCACCAACTCCACATATGGTTGTTGTTGCGGTCTCCCGAAGCCTGTTGCTGTGCACATTGGTTGAATTTCATGGTTCCCTTCATCAGACTCTTCCTCAGTGGACAGATTGTGATCAGACCAAGTACCGTGCCAAGCAGATGCTCCTCTTCTATGGTACCAGTTTAGAAAAAAAAAAAAACCCCTCAGACTAGACACTCCTTCCATAAGGGGAAGTTGCCAAAAAGCAGCATGTTGAAAGTTTTTAGTTCTGTATATTCCTTGACAGGAGTATCATTTAGCTTTAGGGTTTTATAATGGCTTTGGCTTCCTAAAGGTTGACAGTAGCCTCAATTGTGTGGTTCCAGACGTGCTCCTTACTCAGTCACTCCATTCTACCAGCCGCCTGGAGCTCACACACATCTTAAGTGTGATCTTACCAGAGGACGTCACTGCTCAAACCCCACCCTGAGTGACAGAGCCCTGCCCTCCACAGCCAGTACTAGCATTACAGGGAATGACTGAACAATGGACTTTCCTGGATCTCAACCATAAGTTACCTAAATGAATGGATGAGTTAAGAAAATATGGCCTCTATCGACTCCACTCAGCCTCACGCTTTTGTCATTTATCACCTGCACAGACCAGGATATTCCAAATAATTATATCTCTGGCCAAGTTCACAGGGGAGAGGAAAGAGGAAAAACAAAAACACACACACACACACACACACCCTTTACACTGCCCAAAAGGAAGAATGCAAGGGACATGGTGAATGTTGGTTGCTGAAGGCAATATGACAATTAGGATCTTTCTCAGCCTCATCACACCCCTGTGGTGCCCCAGGTGACTCCATATACCATGTCCATAAGAATGCAGAGAAACCAGAGCCCCACCCAGCCATTGCTATACAGATTCTGAGACCTGTTTTTCCACATCGTTTATGCAAACTGGGTTTCATGCAGCATTACTGCTTAGGTATGAGTGACTTAAAGAATGGAACTGAAAGAACAATCCAGATAAAACTGTAATTTAGTAGAAGTCAAAATTCTAACCAATTCTTACGCGACCTCAGCTTTGGAAACAGACATTAAAAAAATTAAATTATAAAATTATATACACACCAATCTTAAAAAACAAACTAAATGAGTAAACAGCTGGTATTTGAGGCTCCCTGGATCTCATGGAATGGTCTCTAATTAGATATCCACAGGAAATATCCGTTTGATAATGTTTGGCTCCGTCTCAACTCTGCAACGTCATCATTCACCATTACTTGGCCCATGAGAACAGGGCTTTCATAACCAATGAGCGGGGGGAGGGTGCCAGGCCAGTGCTAAGCAAAGGGGCTGTCATTCTCTGTCAAAGTCTACCTCACTCTTTACATACGCATAATGTCAAGCAAAATGGCAACTATGCAAACTCCCTGTCTCCTCATAGCTCTAACAACCACCCTCCCCCCAAAAAAAACTGCTGCCATATTCAGCCACTGCAGGCTACAGTTATCTTTTCTACCAGGACAGCTAATCCACTTTATCACCACCTAAAATCAGAGGGCAGTACTGTCCAGCAGTGTGACATAATGGGAATCCTTCAGTTTAGAAGAGGGATCTTAGGAGATTTTTTTTCTTCCTAGTAACAGCCTTTCATAACTGCCAGCCCAACTCAATTGGTGGTTTTGCTATGCCCTTATGAAGCAGAAACAATTGTTCATACAAGGCCACAGAGCATCCCAAACTTCCAGACATGCTCTGACCTTGGGTCAGTCAAAATAGGACCAAAACACATTTTGTGTCAGTAAGTTTAGTTCAGCTTGTATTAAATAATACCAACTAGCCAGATTAATTTCCTCTAAAAGGCTGACTCATCTAGTTAATGTTCAATTTAAGAATATTTTATTTTCACTTTGCCAATGGGTTTCTTTTCTGGGGTAACTCTACACTGAGATAATATTTTTGTAACACTTCTTGTAGTAATGCACAGACTAAGTGCTTCTGGTCATTTCAAAATAATAAACAACTGCAGTCACTATGGGGGAAAAAAAAAAACATCTGCTAAATGAATAAATCTTAGGAATCAAAAACACAGTTCTTGTTTGAGGACACAGCACTGGGCAGCATAGTGGCTAGAGAGACCCATTGGCTTCTTCTCAAAGGGTACAGGTTCAAATTCCATTCCTAATGCAGTATGCTCGATCAAGGTACTTACCCTGAACTGAAGCAGTAAAAATTAACCAGCTGTACAAAGAGGTATATCCGTGCAAGTAGTTTAAATGCAGAAACCTAGCGCTGTAAGCTGCTTTGGAGAAAAGCGTCAGGTAAATAAAAACCAGCTCTGCAGGGTTTTCTCTTCAGGTCACAAAAAGCATCCACTGTGTTTAAGCAGCAAGCAATAATAAGAATAGCCATTCCTTTAAACGAGAACTGGGGATATTTTTCCCCTAGAAGAATTCGTCTTAATCAAGGCATCAACCTATACCTTTCCATGAATGTGGCAAAAGATCTACCATCTTACTTTAGCCCTAACCACAGTTTCAGTCACATTTTCAGCAGAGGCCCAGGGGGTGTGTTTTCTGACTCACATCACGGCTTTTGGGTTCTGAAGCATGCAGGCTTTGGGTCCAAAGGTGGTCACGGGGCTTGGTCCATGCAGGGACTGTGTCCTTCTGCAAAAGCAAACAGAAAATAAAAATGCTTAATAAATAACTCTGGTCATAAATCCAGTGAAGTCACATTAAATCTATTCATAGTAACTCAGTGCAAAGCTTTTCATAAGATCATAAGCAAAGCTGGACTGCAGTGATTAATAGACTTCTGAAACATTAATAACATAACTACTGCTACCTGAACTGGTTGATTTTTTTTTCAGCAACCGAGAACGATATTAGTAAGGCAGCGGCATACAGGAAAGTTTTCAGAGGCTTAAGTGAGTGTTTTATAGGCACTCTTTGTTGTAATCTGCATTTCTACTACTATAAACACATAAATATCTGATTCAGCAATGCCAGATTCATATGCCAGAAATCCATTTAAATATTCTTACCTCATTGATCTGTATAAAACAATACATTCCAAGGAAATGTAATCAGTTTCACACTAGATAAACTGTACCAAGAATATAAGAGCCACTAATATTTATCCAACACTAATGCCAGGAAAAAGCTGCCAGTCAAAGCAAACGGTTTTTGTCTGGTATGAAAAACAGAGTCAAGGTATGGCTTGGAAAGAAGCAGAACAAAATTTTGCATCCAGGGGAAAAAATTGAAGTTGCAAGCTATAAGTGTGAGAGCATTTGGGAGGGGTTGACAATGCAGGGCAGGCATTTCATAAACTTCTGCTGACATACAGTATACAGCAGCATTTCCATTTAGTAATGTTGTTTTGACACATTTCTCCGAACCATGATTATTCAACTAAAATCCAGCCTGAAAACAGGGCTATAAAGGATACATTTGATCTGCTGAAGCCATAGTCACAATGTAAAATGCAGAGTGTGGGCAGAAATAAGTAAATAATTGAAAACGCTCATCTAATTAGACAGGGACAGGACATGGAGAGAGCTGAGGTTTCTATAGATTCACCCTTCATGCCCTGCCCTCAACTAGTCCTCTGGGTCAGGTCACATGACCTGGGTTTGCAAATCCTATTAAGGGTCTGTGTGGTTGTGGTAATTCACCATCTGGATCAAGCCAGCTCTCAGACCAGCGCCAGCGGAGAGAAAAATACAGTGCAACAGGTGTCTGTGGGGAATCCATGTTCTCACAAATGCCTCCTACCACCAGCTGAGAAAGCCTCCACTGCACACTTGTGTTGAAATACAGAACATCAAACTGAAAACCATTTTTAGGAAGAAAATTGGATCTTCCTTTTAATTTAGTCATCTTCTCTCCTTTTCAAGCCTATACTCAGTAAATACTTAAAAAATATAAACTGCAGTTTAGTAACCTGCATCTTAACACATTGGCAAACTGTAACCTTTCCTCTTGCTGTGCTGAAATTTAAAGTCTAGAAACCTTACGCTATAAGAGCAGACAAATTTCTATTAATCAGCACAACTGTCAGTTGCAAGGCAAAAAAATAAACATAAAACCATCAAAATGTATAAGAGGAGGAAATTTGCATTAAAAACATCTTGTTTTCCCCACAGTAAGCAAACTACAGTAAGCAAATGTAGTTTGATTTAAGGTGAAAGGCCAGAAATAGTTAATGGTAATGCCCATGCCATAGCATACGATCTTCTCCGTGTGAAGAAAGAACTGCTTTATGAATCTCACCCTGGGGTACAAAATTTGTTTATGGTTTAAGAAAATGTCCACAAAAACTTGAAAAGTCTGCTCACACTTGTAGTCAGAAGTTAACAGGAATTTGTTGCTCTGCACATCCTCAGATTATCCTGCCAAACATTCTCCTTCAGAGCTGTCAACCTTCTTCTTTCTTTTAAATCCATCTACTGTGACAACCTCCACTCAGCTGCATTCTCTCCACATCACTGAGGATACAAGTCAGAGGTTTCAAGAAGTGCCATGGTATAGGTGCAAACAAATGAGCTGGAGTAAGCACATGTTGTAGGTCATGAACCTGAGACCTGGTAGCGTAAGCCTTGGACATTTAAAAGCAGCCACAT
This sequence comes from Arapaima gigas, assembly GCA_900497675.1. Classification (NCBI taxonomy): domain Eukaryota; kingdom Metazoa; phylum Chordata; class Actinopteri; order Osteoglossiformes; family Osteoglossidae; genus Arapaima; species Arapaima gigas. The sequence continues at coordinate 184,126 of UFQX01000533.1, read as the reverse complement.
GAATGTCTATTTCAGCCCAAAGTATGAAACCTGGCAAAATTCCTTTTAACCTGGAAACACTCTTACCTGAAAAAAGCAGCAGAGGCAGAAAGGCTGCGGCTCTTGTGACGACCGTGGCCGGAATGGGAGTGGGTCCGGCTGAGATTCTCCCCACCGTCGCAGCCACTGAAGCAGTATGGCATCAGTTCTGGGACAGCCTCCATGGTCCTCAGGGGCCAAGTTGTTTCATGGCCATTGTCCATCGTAGGCGTAGCACTCAGGGAAGAAGATAGGCAAATGGGGGCCTGTAAAGACACCCCCGTTTACATAAATACCTATTATTTATAACATTAACATTATAACAGAATAGAAACCTGACAAAAGTATCAGTGTGACTCAATCTTCTGACTGGAAGGAATCTACATCATATCTGCGAAAATGGAAATATACTGGAAAATTTCCTGTTCTAAAGAAGTTTAAAGTTACGGGAAATTCACCAACCATAAAGCAATTTCATAATCTCCCATTCACTTGTTGCCTCAGACATTGAGTAATGCCCACTTTAACATACATCTTCCTCATCTTTGTATATGGTGAGAAATTCCCAGCAGTTTTGAAACTCTCCTCCTAAGTCTAAAATTAGTTTAAAGTTCTCAAAATCATTAACTAGAGTTGCCTTTTACAAAGCTATGACACCTTTGTTTACCTTTAAGTCTTTAAATTGTGCTTTGTTAGCAAGCACTTCATTGTTATAAGACTGGATTTTAAAAAAAACTTGTTCTTTTTAGTGCCACCATTTAATGACTGAATTTTTAACTGCATAATGTGTAGAAATTTGAAGAATTTAGAAACTTCAAGTTAAAGAAGCATTTACTGCAAACTTACAACATGACTGCATGTAGTGGCAGATTTCCTTTTAAACATTGTGCTGACAGAAAAAAAAAAAGTTTAAAAGGAAAAAAATTTAATGCAAACAAAAGAATAAATGAAGAGTTTCGTGGAATTTTCTTAGAATCTATCTTTGGCTTCTTTTTTTAGTTGTCTTTAAATATATGTTCTCATAAATCCATTTTAGAAGTAATGTTGCTCTCAGTGAACAAAAACAACCATCCTGTCAATCTATGTAATTCAGCTGGACCCCCCCCCCCCCAATTACATTTTCCTGAGTGAAAGAATCACAGACACCAAAATCCTTCCCTGAAGGCTCAGCTCAAAACAGAATTACTGTCCAAAGCAGCCAAATACTATCAATTTACAACAAAAAATTAATGCAACTAAAAATGTGCTGATTAAAAACTAACATTAAAGTATAAATATACACTCTACTGCAAGTTTTTTTGCTCTTGTTTAGTGTGGGCTCAAATAGGTGAATTTACTTTTCTTAGATGCTGAGTAACTGGGGCAGGGAGGTCAGCCTTCGTGCCCAGGAGTTTACTGCCAGAGCTCCATATCCAAACGCATTAACAATATACACATTTTGCCCACAGTTACCACTGGAAGAGGCTTTTAAAACTCAGCAAAAAAGGGAAATGTCTGTATAATAATCCAGAAAAATTGTCTGAAAGGAAACTGCCTCATCTCAAAACAGCAACCTCAAAAGGGCACATGTTTAGTCACTTATTGCACCACTGCTGCACAAGAAAAGAGATAAGATGGAAAAAGAGCTTCTTCAGAGATACAAAGCCGGATAAGGACGACTACTAAAAACTAAATATGCCCTCTAATGGAACAAATCAACTGTGAAATGTGAACCAAATATTGCACATACATAAAAGAAATTATTTCATGGGAACTTGAAAATGGGGCTCAGTAGGTCCTCAACAAAACGTGTCCAGAGGCCCCACGGGAGAAAGGTTAAAATTCAGCAGATAAAACCCAAAATAAACTTTCTGCATTTACAGATAAAATAAAATAGGACATGGCAGGAACCTACATGTGGACAGGTCAGCTTCGCCATGGAAGCAGCAGAGGAAACCGATTCCACTACGAAAAATAAGCCACATTCTGCATCCCCGGTAGAGGTTTATCAATGTACATTTCGTGCCGTGTCCCCAGGGGTCGGAGCCCACTGGGGGGGTTCCGCAGCCGAACTCACCTGCGACCGCTAGAAAACACACTTTCGCTCCCTGCTCTTCACTTTTACCCCAATAATTCACGCGGACGTGACACTTCAGCCTTTACTCTACTTTACGGCTCACTTTATCTAACGGATAATAAACCGAACCACACAACGCCCCCCCAACACCCCTTTGTCAGCCTACGGTCATTGGAAAAATAAAAATTTAATCTCCGCGCTGACAGGACAGTTGACAATCTGTGCAGGTTACCGACTTCAGCTACAGAGAGGTGTTCCGCGATAAAATTAAATCACATAAACCGGTATAAAAAGTAAAAATGTAAAACAACCCTCTTCTCCGCAGCGCACTTTAGCCGCCGAGCTAATTTACCTCGGGTCACCGGTGATCCGCAAGCGGCGCGCGTGCCCGACAGGCGGTCTCCCCACGGCGCGGCGACGACTCAGGCTCTCCCTGCACTGGATCCCAGCGCGGCTTTTCTGCCCCTCACGCGGAACCCATCGCTCCGCGTCCCCGCCGCTCGAGACCTCGCTCTCCTGCGCGCTCCACAAGCGCCTCTCAGCTTCCTGAACACCAGGCAGCACCGGCGCGCAATGCGCATGCGCCGACAGCGCAGGCCCGATGACCGCCCCACGGGCGCTGTGCGCCAGCGGCGCTCTGCGGCGGGCGCTGGAACTGTAGACCCCGATTGACACCAACGCTCGAGACGCTTTGAGGGTCCTAAACTATACGAGTAGTGTATAAGAGCTCCAATCCTACATATATGTATATTTTTTACAGCAAAAAAGGTGTCAAATTTTACTATTACAAGATTGGTTAAAAAGTAACATACATGCTGCTTCGGTCACGTTCAACTTTCACAGTTAAGTTCAAGACTGATTAAAGCCTACAAGATAATGGCTGGATCTGTTCTTAGATAAATGTAGGAGCCGATCTCTTGCTAAACCCCAACCAGACTGCTACTACCCTCCACCTTCAGCCACTTTGTGCTTCCATGCAAGACATTCAAAAGCAAAAGTCAGAAGGTTCACAGTTTGTCTGCAATATAATGGAATCAGTTACCAGTTTCCCTCATCTGCCAAATCCCTCTCACTCTTCAAGAGAAGTTTCAGAACACATCTCCTTGACAGCCACTGCTCTCCCTGCCTGCTCCATAAACATGGACATAACCATTTAAAAAAAAAACCCAACTTCCTATTCAATATACTGCTGTAAAATAGCGGTACCAGACAAAGTGGCTGTATTTCAAGAACCATTTCTGTATCAGTCTGTTGGTAAAATGCACTTTTATTTAGTCAAAGTTGTGCATCACCCAGCTACTAAATGAATAAGTGTAAACATAAATAAGCCATTAAGGTGAACTTTGGTTTGATGACATTTTCCCACAATTGCACAGCATCAGTGTAAACAAAACTAAAATAAACCAAGTCTAAACAACACCAATTCAACACAGTCATCAACAGCATTTAGAAAAGACAACATCAATAAACATTTAACCATCGCAGGCTGCAGACAGACACCACTTCCAAGTTGGACCGGCATCTCAACGTCATATCTTTCTTGAGGAGCAGCAAGCAACTGGTACCACAAGGGGGACACAAACGCCATAGTTGTGTCAGGACAAGGTGTTGAAATTACTTTAGGGCTAAACCACATTAGCTGAAGAGTAAGTCTTCACTGATGCCTGATTGGCTAACTAGCAGGGAACGACTACAACTCACCTGTTTTTATTATCTTAACTGGTGTATATAAGCAAGGAATTATTGCTTTAGTGACACGATGAAGGCTAAGGGCAGATTAGAAGGTCCGTATAGCTGCAACATTTACCTGCTGTCATGGAGTCAGAGCTTAATCTGTTGGGTCATCAAAGTCCCATGGCGGTACAAAAAAAAAAAAAAAATGATTTCAAGGGTTTGAATATATCTTGCAGACATGTTATGTTTTACTGACTCTTTCTAGCTGCATAAAGGATGTCTTCGGCGTGGTCTCTGTTTTGTGTCTTTGGGGTGGAAAGGGCTGTGGTTATGAGTCCGAACATAAGATAATGCAGGCTGCGATACAACAGCACAGGTGGGTGGACACTACCAGAAAGGGGGGTTCCTCTCACACTGTACATGTGGTAGCAATTTGCACCCAAGGAAGGGCTAGTGTGGGTGTCACTCAACCACATGGATGCAACTTGTATTCATTTGCTGATGCCCCACAATCCTCTGCAACTTCTCACCTTCCCTGATTCATTTACACTGAACTGGTTGAAAACTTGAAGAAACTATCTGTGCTGTGGTCACGACTCCTTGTGATGGATTAACTACACACCACTGTTGTATGGGTGGTGAGCAAGGGCCATGCTGGAGAAGCTGTATCTGCTGGTGCACCAATTGAGTTATTTCCCCACCGGAGAATCTGAGGGTACAAACAGCAGGAAATGCGTTGTATTTACCACCTGATGTTGCTTTGTAAAGTGTCAAGTAAACAAAACTTGCTGCTTACTTTTGGATCCAAGATAAAGGCACAGAAAATCTTGGGGGGGGGACCAAATCAGTTGATTCAACTAGGTTGGTGAAATTCACACAAGAGTATCACTGGAGAAAAAGGGAGGATTCTTGGTTTATAGGGCAGCAGAGCAACTGGATAGAAATGGATGAGAAACAGAGAAGAAAGAAATGTAGTTATTAGGTCAATGTAATCCAAGGCTTGTGAGTTGGGAATTTCAGGCTGTGGCCACTACAGCTCAATTTCTCCATGATGAGCAGCAGCATATTTACATGCATTTCAACCTGTGCAACATTTCCTTGAAAAATGACAAAACCCAAGGTCAGCAGTCTTTGTATTCATTGGATATTTCAATTTGTACAATTTCTCTGTACCATTTTGATCTTTGGAAACAGTAGTAAGTTGCAGGGCAATATTGGAGTGCAGGAGCTGCTGAACTTGGCTGATTTGGTATTTTGAGTGGGGAATAGCATTTAACATTCTTTTGTACAAGACAGCATAAATACATCCATTATCATTAAACATTTTATTCTGGTTGGAGTCACAGCAGTCCAGTCTAACCTATATTCACTGGGTACTAGGCTATGAAATGACTCTGGATGGACACCAATGTACAAACATTTTGCTCTGAATTTTTTGGTCACTGTAAACATGATGCACAATAACTGATCTGTCACTTATCTTGACAGAATGTGAAATATACAATTAGCAAAGGTTTATTGACCTTCCACACCTAACAGTCTGAGCACAGAATCTAGTGGCAGTGTTACTAGTCCAAATACTTACTTTTCTCCAAGTGTCTTGTGTGAGGCTTTTATACAGCACTGAACTACTTAACACCAATTTAATAGCTGGTTATTTTTTCCCCCCTTAAGACAGGGTGAAGGAGTTGCTCAAGTCCATTGGGGCAACAACAATTCAAGTCAAAGTTCTTTGGAAGACAACCGTAAGCACAACGCCACCTGCTGGATTTCGCATTTTGGTGCACACTAACAGTGAGTGGGTAGTAAGATGTAAGCGCTACGTTTACAAACCTTTTCTGTTCATAATGAAGGAATCAAAGGCACAAATGATCATCTCAAACTGCTTTTTATTACATCTTAAATAACAGTACATTTTAATATAGTTTCTATCTTGCATCCAGCTTTCTGTAGTACACTGACTTTAAAATTAAATACAAAAGGTGGAGAGAGAGAGAGAGAGAGAGCGANATAACAGTACATTTTAATATAGTTTCTATCTTGCATCCAGCTTTCTGTAGTACACTGACTTTAAAATTAAATACAAAAGGTGGAGAGAGAGAGAGAGAGAGAGAGAGCGAGAGAGCNATGTAAGCGCTACGTTTACAAACCTTTTCTGTTCATAATGAAGGAATCAAAGGCACAAATGATCATCTCAAACTGCTTTTTATTACATCTTAAATAACAGTACATTTTAATATAGTTTCTATCTTGCATCCAGCTTTCTGTAGTACACTGACTTTAAAATTAAATACAAAAGGTGGAGAGAGAGAGAGAGAGAGAGCGAGAGAGAGAGAGAGAGAGAGAGGACAGTGGGGTGCAGATCTCTACAGTTATTCCATGGAGAGAGAAAAAGGGAACTTTTTCGGTTTTTATTTTTTGCCTCCTCCAGGCCTAATGCACAATTACAGCACATTTTGTACAGAATGTTGCAGAAAAAAACTGAAAAATAATGCCACTACTGCTAAAGAGAGCTTGTTTTTACAGTGAAGGGGGACCATATTCAACAATTTTGATGTTTAATATTTTTCCCCATTTGTTTTTATTAAAGAAAGCAAGAAAAAAACCTGTTACAAAAGAACTTTGTTTCTGAAATATGCTGCTACAGAATTTTTGTTCTAGCTGTGTGTTGGTCTGTACATGCATGCACGTGAGAGAGAGAGAGAGAGAGAGAGAGCGAGAGAGAAAGAAAGAAAGGAGGAAAGAAAGTGGGGCGTGTGTGAAAACAGGACGGATATCTTGCTTTAATTCCATTCTTTAAACATCATTCCAAAACAGAGGTTTTAACTGGGGAAAAATATTTTTACCATATATTTGCTGTTAATGCTTCTCCCCGGTAAATGGTGTTGCCGGATCAACTGAAAAGGTGTGTGCTCAAAAAAAAAAAATGGAAAAAAAAAACTATAAATACAGCGGTAATGACAGTTTTAACAGGTTTATCTTTAACAGGTTATCAAAGAAAAACATCAAAGGACTTAGTTCCATATGCACTTTAAGCAATTCTACAGCATGCGATTCTAAGAGTTAAACCCACCCATGGCAGACAAAAGAAATTTTTAATTTTTTTTTTTTTAACTTAGAAAGTTTCAGTATCATTATTTTCAAACATTGATTTATACAACATTTCATTCACAGAGTAGGAACTGCGTTTTCAAGCACGGAATGGGCATCTCCGTTTGAACAAGAAAACGGCAAAAAGAACCCCCTCCCCATACAAATCAGGACCACCCCCACCCCCCCGGCCAGATCCACTTTAAGGAAAAAGGAAGGGAAAAAAAACAAAAAAAAATGAGAAAAGGGGGTTAATCTTCATTTAATTATTCTACAATACGAAACAGAAGAAGGTGAAGAAAATGGTTAAAAGTTTTGTCTGTTTTAAAAACGAGCATTCATTCTTATTACAGCATGTGCTTGGTTAGTTTTCAACATTATTCTACAGACGTAAAGTTTCTCTTTTTTGTGCAAACAAAGATTTGTGACAAGACAAAGGAGGTAAAAAGGGAGGGAAACAAAAAAGTTGGATAGTAAATGTACAGAGGTGACGTGGCGGACAGCAGGTCGAGGACTTCGGTACGAAGCTCCGCCTTCTCGCCCTCCTTTTCGCTTTTCACGCGTGATAAAGCTGGATTAAAAATGACAGGCCATACTTTTATTTTTAATCTACAAACTCACTTCTAAAAACTTCATCAGCTAGGAGATAATGGAAAGCTTTTTAATCCTCATTCAGACAAACCGTTGGGAGTTCAATCTAATTTTTCCAACAAACAGAAAAAGGACTAAAAAACCTATCAAGAGTTAATTTGTTTTTTCCTGTGTAGTTACTCACTCAAACATATGTACTCAGGACACATGATACATTTGCATGGGATGATAGTGTTTTTTTTTTGTTTTCTTTCAAGACATTATCATATAATGGTCCCAGAAGGAATGCACAATTTTCATTTTATATCACAATTCTTCTGTTTATTTATTGACTTTCTTTATGGCCATGTGATAAAATTATTGTGCTCTTTTTATAATGAGAAGAAAAAGGGGCCCATTTTGACCCTTTGCAGTTTTGGGGACATTTGAGTCAGTTTCGTGTGTTTGAGAAGATTGGATATGCAATGAAATTTTAAACATTTTGATGTTGGAATGGTGTTCCAGTCAACTTTGGAGTCCGGATGCCATCTGGAGGGAAAGGGGTGCAAGAGGAAACACACTGAGATCAAGCCAGGATCAGCATTGAATGACATCACATCATAGGGTTGAGGGAGGGGAAGGGATGCAATGTAGTGCCAGCAGCAGCCAGCAGGTGGCAGCCCAGTTACAAGTCAATGATATGCTTTTTGCGAAGACAACCTGTAACATGCTTGCTCCCCTATTCAGGAACACAACGGGGAACCATCAGTGTGTTTGGAGCTCATTTTGTTCAGTCACTTTTACCACCAAATCAAAGTAAATTAGGGGTTAACGAAAATTAGAAAAACAATTAGACAGCTGTAATAAAAACTTTGTAAGGCTATATTTTATCTTGACTAAAAATAACATGACTGCAAACTTCTATTCAGTGCCAACTGGTGACTGATTCATGCCATAAACATTCAGCCATCATTTTCATCTTGTTACGGATCACTGACGCTCTAGAACACCAGACACCAGCTGTAAACACGGATGTGAGCTGAACTAAAGTGGTCCCACACTCCAAGCTGTTTGCTTCCACCTGCGGGCTGGGTAGTGTATACGTTTTAGAGCACAGATAAAAGGAAAACGCAGTTAAAAAGTTTAAAATATTGCAACTTTTCATATCTTTGCAGCTTGCAATGCACAGGCTTTTTAAACATAGCATTATCCTTCTGATATTTAATATGACTGGCACTAGTTGGGCTAGAGTTTCACAGGTCTCTCAGGACTAAGTCCCATGAGAGTGTTTTAAATACTGAAACTTCACCAGAGTCAATAACCTGGATACAGCAAATAAGAACCGGGCAAATAATAAAAACACACCTCCAGGCCTCAGTTCCAGATCTTCAGGAAACTGTCCCAGGACCCCGTGGCCACCGCCATGCCGTCATCGGTGACGCCCAAGCAGCTCACACGGTTGTCATGGCCAGCCAGAACGCCTGGAAAAGCAGTGGCATACAGAGGTGAGCTTACAAAACAGCCTGACTGAGTCTTCCTTGCATCATTTAAAACAAGATAGCAAATGCAGCAGTGCAACATAGGAAGATACTGCAACAGCCATCCCTCAACTTCATCCCTCCTTGCTGCTTCTTAATGCATCCCCTTAGACTGCAAATGCATCTGGCGTCAGTCAGGAGGATGCCTTAATAGCACACGCTATTGCTTCCTTCAGGGACCCCTCTCAGCCACAACCGGGTGCATCCTTATGACAGACTCTGATCACTGCTCATTTGTCTACCACCATGTGGCTACAGATTTAAAAATTCAGTAGTGAAAGAACAGTTCGAAAAACTGACAAGGATTTCTAATAGCTCCTTGGGTTGTCTGTCTCCTCAAACCTCGGTCCCACATTCATGTTCAACTTGCATCGGCCACCTCGAGCTAAATCAAATGGTTAGCAGTTCTAGATGAGGATCATATTGTGACTGGCAGAAGGGAAAAGAATACAGTGTAAAACAATAAAATTAAACATTTTAACACGAATGGCAGAGAAGTTGTTTGAGTGAAAACCATTTTTCAAAGTCAGTCCTTTGTTGGTTCCATTAAGAAAAGTCTGAGTTCTGTAATGGTCAGTTTGTTCTGTGATGCAGTCTTTTGTCCATTAAATGCGATTCTATGGTTGCACAATTTAAATGCATTCCATGTAGGTGTTAAAAATCTTAAAATCATGATTTCTGTGGAAGAGGATTGGTTTAGCTTTACAACAAACTTGGCTGAAACACAGTATGAGGTGAAAGTGCTCTCCTTGTGATAAAGCAAAGAAAGCTACTCATGAAGACTCATGAAACAAGTACCATAACTTTATCAGTAGTCACCTCATATTAAAATCAAATGCTCTCAAATAGTTGTACCACACAGAAAGGTACTGTGGAACATTGAACACAAATGTTGTTCTAGGCAAGAGAAAGATGATGCCCTTAAAAGAGAAAGGAGTCACTGGTTGTCCTGGTTACCCTCATTCAATTCCCAAGGTCAACCTTGGCAGGGATGCACCCACCTGCACGGTCCGCTTTGAGGGTGTCCCAAACATTGCAGTTGAAGTCATCATATCCGGCCAACAGCAGGCGGCCGCTCTTGGAAAACGCCACAGAGGTGATGCCACAGATGATGTTGTCATGGGAGTACACCATTAGCTCCTGGTCAGCACGCAGGTCAAACAGCCTGCAGGTGGCGTCATCAGAGCCCGTGGCAAATGCATTACCATTGGGGAAGAACTGTGGGGGGGGGGAGACGAAAGATGACAGTGACTTAGCACGTATTATGGACAGAGTCTGCTTCTATTGATGGTGTTCAATGTTTGACAATCATTCCAAATAGTATACACCAATTATCACTTCTATAATCATTATTCTTTCATCTGACACTTCTCCATGTACCTTACAACATGAGGTCTGTACACTAGGTTAGTTAGTGAATTAGCCATGTATTTAGGCAGGCAAGTTTTGCATTAGCTGCAGGGTAAGTAAATTGAGCCAGAATACCATAATGGACATGGGAACTGAACTCCAGTCCATTGATCTCAAGGCAACAGCTCTAACCACATAACATGGAGCAGGCACTGTACAAACTTGGTTCTTACAACATGACTTCCATTTACCCTTACAGGCAGCCCTTCTTCACATCAACTCACTATCACCAGTCATAATTCGAGTTGTAATCTATGGGCCACATATGCAAGTACTCTGCCTTAACTTATGCTTATCATTATGCTATAGCTGGCAAGGGCCAGGGCTCATCTCTCCTAGTCTAAAGTGTTCCTAAATCCTTAGTATAATTTTTTTAATTAAAAAAAGAGTAGACTAAACAAAAGGTACCGCAGCTGCAGTCTTACTCCACCTGTCTCTGTAATAATGAAGAACTCACAGGGGGCCACTTACGCAGATGGCATTGATGTCGGACTCATGGCCGGTAAAGGTCTGTCGGCACATGCCTTCTCGCACATCCCACAGCTTGGCAGAGGCATCGCAGGCGCCTGACACGAACAGCCTGCTGTCAGGGGCCAGTGACAGGCTCATGACATCACCAGTGTGGCCGGCAAACGTGGTCGTCTGCTGGCCAGTCTCAATGTCCCACAGGGCACTGAGGAAATGGGAGAGTGTTCCGTTAACTGACACTTCAAGGAGGTTCCTACAGGACAAACACCTTTGAAAGTGGAATTTTAGCTATGCTATATGTTAGTGCTTGCAATGGAACATCTGTGTGTGCGTGTGTGAGAGAGAGAGAGAATGGATGAAGAGCTAGGTAGTCTTTGCACTGTGATGCTATGTCCCGAGCATCGCGTCACGTCAGCAGTGCAGTTAAAATACTCACCAGGTGGTGTCACCAGAGCTGGTGACGATTTGGTTGTCATCCAGGAAGCGACAGCAAGACAGGTAACCTGGGATACAGCGTGGAAATGCAGAGCATATCAGCGAGAATAAACACATCACCTGGATCCCACTTTAAACACAAAATACAAGCTAAAAAAAAAACAAACACGACTTTGGGAAACAAAAAGAGAACGAGACAGAGACCACTGTTGTAACAGAACCAAAAAATTAAAGCACATGTACAAATTGTTCAGGTCTCAAAAAAAGCAGCTTCTTGATTTTGTTGAGTCAGAACATAAAGAAGAAGGAAAAGGAAGCCCATTTGTCACCTTAAATCAAATGGACCAGCAGAAGCAGCCCTGCATTGAGCAACAGATAAAGGGCTTTCAGACAGACACAGCAACATCAAAGCACCGCTGGTTTTTCTGATACCATAATGTTGCTGGTTCACATCCTTCACATAGCAGCCAATATATTTAAGGGACATTCAAGCAGCAAAATGCACTCAGCCCTCATACAACAGAATCCTTTACAATGAAAATCTGCTACAATGAACTGTGAAAATATGCTCCCACCTCACTCATTTTACTACTACCTACTTTCACTCTTCTGAGCACACTGACACTGCTAATTCTATCACAAAACTACTGTACAAACTTCCTACTTCATTTGATACCAAGACTCAGTCACAAACCTCAAGGTAAACAAACTGCAGCTGAAATGAATTCAATACTTTAATTCATTCAGCCGCCACTTTTTGCAAAGGTAACTTAAAATTAAGCCATTTAGAAAGATGTACTCATTTACACAGTTGGATAATTTTAACTACCAATTTGATCAGAGACACAATGGCATGAGCAGAGACCAAACATTCGGCACTGCGTCTGCAGACACACTACGATCTTTTGAGCTTTATTCTCTACATCATAAATACCAGCAGGCTAAATTAGCAAAACGTCTTTGCCCAGCGTGTACCTTTGTGATCCTGAGCTGGAGAAGCAGCTATTTATATTGATTAAAATAAAACCAAAATCAGTTTTAAATATAATATTAAAATTATAAAATGTTGGCGTTACCACTACCATGCATAAAAATACCATTTACTTGCATTTTAAAATTAGGTAACTTACCAATTATCTTTTACCCTTAACTGAAATTTGCCCAACAGAACAAATTAAACCCTGTTACGTGAGGATTCCTGTATATAGACAAAAGCAACAAACCATCCAGCATCATGAAGAACAGGTTTAATAAACGTAAAGGGTCTAGATTCAAGGGCCCAAACAGGGTGCTACAGCTGTACCATTTTACTGTAATATAAGGCACTGCAGTAAGACACAACAACAGTTTAAGTGCAAGAAATTCATTAAACCACTAAGCCAAGTTATTTATGTAAATCTGAAAGCCCTTAGGAAGCCCATGAACCTTTTCCAAAACTAACACTAACAGTCTTAGAGAACAAAAATAACCACAGCGACGCAGGACCTTTCACATGACATGCAGGCACCCCTAGTGCTGAGCCACCCGGCTGAGGACCCATCGCCGCCCCCGGGCCGGTGGAACAAGAGCGCAATTGAGAAGAGCAGGGGCTGCGATATGACGGAGGTCACGCTGGGAACAGTGTCTGTTCTCCGAGGCAGGAGCAGCTTGTCAGCAAAGTGCTTCTGCACTCCAAACATCTCTTACTGTACAGCACTTTGTTAAACACCCTGTAAAGGGGGCTTACATTGTCCTGCATTCCTGTGGATGATCCAGGAGACAAAAGCCATGGAGTGATATAGTGGAGGAACACTGGACTGGAAGGATTTCAGAAGTTTAATCACGAGAAGCCCCATTGTTTACTTGCTGAATAAAGTGGGATTTGACCAATATTCCTTTAAAAAGTTTAACCATTTAATGTTGCTCTGACATGGTGAATCAAATTGTCTCTGTCCCTCCCAGCATTCAAAAATGGTTTCAAGCCTTTCAAAGCCATTTCTATGCTGACCTCTTGACAGCTCCATGACACTCCAACACCATGTGCCACGTTTATCTGTGTATGCTGTTCAAATCTTCATCACTTCTATAACCAGCTACTTGAAGGATGTGAACTAGCAATATGACTATCAGACAAACAAGCTGTGCTTTGATCATCTTGCTCTTCACATGTTGATGCACTTCTGTTTATTAGTAGATTAATGTCACTTTGGAAAATTTACAAACAAATTTATCAACTGGAGAATTATTCCACATCACACCCTACCTGTGTGGCCAGCCAACTCGCGGCTGACGCGCACATTGCCTTCACGGGTCTTCAAGTTATAAATGGAGCAGATGTTGTCCAGGCCTCCGCAGGCCACATAGTTCCCAGAGGGTGCGTAAGCGCAGGTCATCACCCAGGAGGAACGCAGTGGGATGGCATGCACCTATGGGGCAAATAATCATTTTTCAAAAAAATGGTACCAGTTTATCACAACATATCGTAATTGATTACAACCTAATAACTAAGCAGAACAGGAAAAGAAGTTTTCCTTACCTTGTTTGTGGTGTAACTGTCCCAGATGATGAGTTTACCATCTTGGGAAGCACTGACTAGAAGTCTGTGGGGGACGTGAATAAGATGAGGAAAAAAAATACTGTAAATGAACACCTTTCATGGGACACTTCCAACCAGCAAATTGCAAGTTGATGAGTAACAAGAACCACCTGCTGCTACCCCACCAACCATGCAGAAGCTGTAAAACGTGCCCGGCCTGGATACAAAAAGCACGTTTCAGAGAAGTGACTTGCCAGTAAAGGAAGGGGGGGGGGGCTGTTATATACAGCTGGCCTTTACGTACTACCTCACTGTATTACAACATTCAGACCAGTAGAGGCCTGGCACCCAAACATACTCAGTCGCCTGCTTGAAGTCAGACCACACAAATTCTCTTTCCTGACCCAAACCTCACCTGACAATCTGCTTGGAGGAAGTGGTACTTCTTCATGCTAAGATGTTTACAGGAGATTGGCATGTGAGATAATGCAGGGCAAACGGGTATCTCTCCCTCTCTCTAGTAAAGTAAGGCTGGATTTAACCTGCTTGCATCCCGCAGATTAGCTACACAATTAAATTAGTTACTTACTATGCTTTCACTTGGATTACACTTTACAAGCATTGCCAAACACTCTGGGGTTCCAAAGTCATTAAAACAATGACTGTCAGGCTTCAGAACAGCAAAATACTCCCAACACCTTTATCTAGTTATACAAGTCATACATAAAAATGGTCTTTTGTCCAGTGATGCATCAGCAGCATCTCAGAATGGTTACTGTATCAAATTTGTAAAAATATGGCCTCTTTTGTGTAGGAACACGGAGAAGACTGGATGTCTGTAGCCCCATGACCACAGCAAACCAAAACTTTCCTCCAGGCCACTACATTCCCTAGGCTGTGGCTCAGACCATAAGGTCACTGTGATGACTTAACACAGTCTCAGCATGACCATTCAACTGTTCGACCGGGTCACAACTACCATCCTTATAAGAATTCAACCTCAAGAAAATCCCTTTTTTAAAAAGGAGCATAGTAGTTAGGCTGCATTGTAGACAAAGAACCTAGCTTCAGATCCAACCTTCTGTTATCGTACCTGTGATCAAGGTACTCACTTTAAATAGGCAGTAAAAATTACCCTGCTGGTAAACCATGAAAAATAAAGGTTCATACATGATAATTTTGTTTTTTTTTTTTTTTAAACAAAATAGGGCCTTTGGCACATGCTGATGAAATGCTAACGGTGCATTTCTTAAGACTATCAGAGATGCAGAGTGAATCCCTTGAGGAGGGAACGAACCTGTGGTGAGCTCATTAGAGCTGAGGCTCAGGTGTGACGACCTGAATACTGCAGAGACCCTGGCCATTGTAGGAAGGAGGCAATAGAGCATTAGACACTTTTTAAAAACTTTACTTCCACTTGGGCACAAGCAACGTTGCCAATAATTTACTTCAATTATTTTCGCAACACTAATGCCTTCTTGTACCTTATTTTAAGTATTTGCTAGGCAGACACACTCAAGGCTTTCAGCCATCCAAGACAAACAAGCAACCTTACAGCTTGTAAATTGAATCCCATAGGCAATGCTTTGCCTGCTGCTTTGTGACAGACCTCCTGCAAGCAGTTACCCTTGGGGACCTGGGGGACACCTCACCTGGAGTCAGTGCCCCAGTGCATGGCGTAGATCTTAGCCAGGTGGCCCCTGAGCGTTCGTCTGGTGCGCATCTGGATCCGGCCCACGGGGTCGATGTTCGCCGTAATCTGCGACGCACAACAGCACACACTCAGACCATTTACACATGCCCCAGTGCATTTACACATTTACACTTTTAACCACAGAAATAGAACACTGTATTGTCAGTTGGGACACTGAGGGGCCAAGCGGAAGCTAAAATGCCCAGGACAGTGTTGTTTTTCCATCTACCAAGGTACAAAAACTGCAGTTTCAGCCTGTCCTGCAACGACTGCCACAAGCTGTTCCTCTCAATCCAACCAAGAATTATGGTGCCCCTTCTGCTTGTTCTCGAAGCATTTCTGCATATGATTCGCAGTGGAGCACTCTGTTACTAAGCTCATCCACATGAGGTTCTTGCAGTATAAACAGTTTACTGAGCTGTGCTTACCTTTCATATTAGTCACTGGACAGCCTGCTGCTTCCTCTAAACATACTCTTGGAACTCACAGACCAGCAAGGCCCAGCCGGATCCCACTCTGAGTTGTTAGCGTAATCATTAACCCATGTGAACCCGGTTTTGAATGTGGAAAAGGGCTTGGTTTGCATTTTACCTGGGACAGCGTAGCATCTGCGCAAGCTTTCCTGGCATCCTTCAAAGAGAAAAGATAGCAAATAAATTCATTACATTATAATTTCTACCAAAGATATTCATTACGAAACATCTGTTTTTGGGAGTGTCATGTTCCATTTTATCAAATTATTCATTCAGTGTCAGAAAGGAACAGACATGTCTGCAGACAGTGTGCAGGGAACAGATGCAATCTGACCTAAACTTCCCTGGCTGGCCATTTCCTGAGAGATGTGACAACACCACATTTCTCTCTCCTTTCATCACGTAAACATGGCTGCTGGCCCCCCATTCAGGAGAAGACACATACCAGGAACACCAGGAATTCCATCAATATACTTCTGCAGTTCTGCACAGAGCTTCCATTCTCTCCCATAAATCTGTATAGCTCTGCACACCTGGGTTCGCAAGGTCATGGATAAGGCATTGGTTGTGTCAAATAAGAAGCCAATCCTTTGGGCACATAAGGGGGAAAAATTAGCACAAAGAGCAGCAATTTTTTACTTTCATTCTTTATATAATATACTCATACAGGGCCAGCAGGTGGTGTAATTGTTTGAACCACTGGCTTGCAGTTGAAGGGCATAGGTTTCAATGCTTGCTCCTGCTGCAGTACCCTTGATCAAGGTACTTAGCTTAAATCAATACAGTGAACAGTACCACAACGTGATGCTTCCCACAATCAGACTCATTAGCCCCAATGTCAGAATGGTCATGCTCGAACCCCTTCTGGTTCTCTCACAACAGATACCCTTTAGATATAATATCAGAATTGACTTCCTATGAAGGCCACAGAAAACACTATTAGTATAATTATATTATAAACAAAAAAATAACACTGCCTTCTCTTCCTTTTTAAAAATTCCCCACCAACTTACAGAACTGAGGCTATGAGTTAATATTTGATACGACAAGGAAACCATTACTGCTACTCCTCACAGTTTCAAACTTTCATGAGAGAAGGGAATCCCTCCATGCTGTCCAAACAGAGCAGGAAGTGTGCAACGGATGGGAAAGACACATCGGCACTGGAAAGCCTTTACAGTCCAGGGTGAGAAAGAGGGCATCAGGCACAAAGCTATGCTAAAACTGAGGCTAGGCCACGAGACTGTAGGAACGTTCCTGATTGGGACGAAGGGGTAGGGCTGCACATTTGTGCGACAATTTTAGGGGTAAGGCTTCTACTCACTCTGATTTGGTTCTTAAGCTGCTCAGCCTCCTGGCGTAGCTGGTCGAGTTCACTCATTTTCCTCTTCTAGACGGTGTGCTTCGCTATGCTCCGTCAGCTGGGATGCTTGCTGATCTCTGGGGGTAGAGAGGAGAGACAGTACATGGTCAGGGGACACTGTGCCTGCATCAGCAGGAGACTCCCACATCAGTTTTATTTCAGTGGGATTGCAAGATTTAAATAACACTTCAAGTGCATTGCCCTCGATCAAGCTACCTGACCTGAATTGGAAGCAAAAATTTCCTGTTAAAAAGATGAATAAAATGTTTTTAGAAATTAAAGAAAAGCAGATAAATCAATAAGTGGATTTTCCTCACAAGCCTGTCCTTAATGCTAATTTCACAAGAACAGAAGTTACTTGGAGAAATGGGGTGACTGTACAAAGAAAACAGCAGCACACAGTATGACAGCCCATGACTTTGAGAATCTTGGTCAATTCTGTGACTACTCCTTACAAACCAGTAACTACAGCCTTTGGGGTGACTTAAATGAGCATTAATTCAACAAGATACACCATTTACGTTTATCTAGCACTTTTCGTCAAGCTGCAACAACANCTTTGGGGTGACTTAAATGAGCATTAATTCAACAAGATACACCATTTACGTTTATCTAGCACTTTTCGTCAAGCTGACTTATAAAGTGAGGTTCATACAGTAGGCTACTTGCAATGATTTACCCATTTGTACAACGATTAAGAGCAGTGCAGCAACACCGCAAGCAGAAAAACTAGAAAAGGAGAACCCTGGTTCTCTTTCATCCCAACAAGCAATTCATACATGTTTCCTACTTCATTTCTCAATACTGATCATCACGTTTTTCTCTACACAAACGTCAACTGCGGTAGGAGCACCAAATGTGACGACCATACGCAGTTTCTCAGGAGTGTTAACCACCATCCATATTGCACAGGGCAATGTCCACATGTTGAAAATGATTACAAGGAGGTGCTACCCCCCCCCCCCCACCACCCACCTAACAGAGCTCGGCTACTCTCCGGAAACATCGTCAGTCAGAAACTGTTACCTAGCAACAGGATTCTGCTTCCAGCCTTGTGCTTAAGACTGCCTACCCAACCCTCCCCCGAAACCTGATGTAAAAAAAAAAAAAAAANGCAGCCAATAACCCCCACCCATCAAACCCATTTAAAAAAAAAAAAAAAAAAAAAAAAAAAATTGGACATCCTTAAGAATTGGACATCCTTAACAAAAATCGTGAATGTGGACAAGATTTGCTGAACCAATCCATGCTGTTGTACTCAGGTTCATTTCGGGAACACTGAAATGGACCAGGCCAGCAGCTATGCCCATGAACGGTGTCAAGGATAAACTGCTGCTATATGGAAGCTGGGTGGATGCTGTGTGGATGCTGTGCTAACCAGCAGCCACTCCCAAGTTTCACCAGGCTCATGGAGATATTTGCCCAGTGGTGCACATCCTCCTGCACAGTCCCAACATCATCTGGCCAATGTCACCCACCCTAATCCCAGGACACCGTTGATTCAGCTTCTCTTGCAAAATCCGGTTAAGTCAAAACCTGCTGATGATCCCAAAAGTAGCAGCAATCACATTGACCCCAATCCCTCGGTCAAATGGGTTAGCAGTTACACTCTCACTCGAATCAGTGTGCGAGGTATGAGATGCAGAAACCATCCCCCAAGAATCACTTTTGCTCCAAAAACAGTCCCATCTGAAAAATTTTCTTCCAAAGAACTGTGAGCATGGACATGTTTGATATGTTAATATTTGCCATTGATTTGGCTAAAGATGGATTTTATTTGCCATCACAAATCTCCAAATGTGCACCTGTTATTTCTGATATACTGATACTCAATAAGGTGGAAGACAAATTTCAGACAAATCATATCTGCTCTCAGAACAGTATTTTGAAACTTTTAAATTTATTGAGTTGAGAAATTTGAGATAGAGGTAGGGGAAAAAAAAAAAACTTTCTTCAAGACAAATGTAGTGGAACAAGTTTACGAGACAAATAGCACAAAAAGTAGACTGTGGGCTCAGACCATTACCTCCTGGACTGAGCACTGGACAGACATCACTAAAATCTTGTCCTGCAGGAGAGATCATGAAAACGAAGGGGCTCTTCAAGATCTCAGCTGCTTGGAAAAACAATTAAGTGAAAACACAGCTTACTGTTTGTGGTTAAAAAATTTCAAACTAACTAGCAGGAAAATCCATGTTTTCATTAGAAACTTTTGGGACCAATGAGCTTCTTAGAACAGAACCCCAACATACAACTAGTTTTTGTCATAAAGTACAATTTATAAGATTTGTATGTGCCAACGAATAGACAGTTTTTCCTATCAAACTTTCCAATAACCGAAACCCTTTTGAAAATTCAGGCCTGCTCTATGCTTTTTTGCATTTAGTTCAGTTTCCTTAACATCTACTGCATTACAGTGAAACATGAGGCCAAAGTGAAGTGTGTTATGGAATCCAAGTGAAATTGTGAAAGAAAGGCAGCAACAATTAAGGCAGTAGTGTCACAAAGTGCATATTCTTTCATTATTTTCATGTGGTTTAACCTTTATTTGCAAAAGATGAGGTATTTGATTAGTCTGGTATTTAATTTAAATGAGAATTTAGGATGTGTCAAGTTTCAATAAGTAACGACTACTGTATTTTATGTGCTCTGCAGTTAACTCCATTAGCCCTCCAAATGAAATATTTTTATTATGTAAATTAGGGCAACTCACCATTTCATGGGAACAAAACTATTACACTGTTGCAGAACTGACTGCGCTTCTGATCCCCACTAATATTTACAAGTCCTGCTTGGCATTTCCAATGTCCTGAGAAGCTTGAACATGGCATCATCCTCCAAATCCCACTGACAGCAAAATTAGGCCAGCAAGCACAAAAAAATAAATAAAGATAAAAAACTGAGGCCATTACTGAAGGTGAGAAAAGACACTGATGCATGTCACCTGTGTTGATTTTAGTGACTCAGCCCATTCAACTTACCTTGCTTCCCCTTGTCCTAATGGCTCCCGGGTCTTCGTTGACTTGGGACTTTGCACACTGGACCTTTGTCCAGATGAACATCTAACCACTTCTATCACAGAGTTCCTTCTGATTGGCTGGCTGACAGAGACCACATCTGTGTCCAGCCAATGTGTCCAAAGCCCTCACTAATCCAATCAATAAAAATGTGCCACGTAATTGTGTTAAATCTGCCCCCTCCTCTCCACCAATCCTCAATGAGGAGAGCCTTGCTGTCAGACCTAGTTAACCATCTCCTTGTAACACACATGACCCAGATGTGGCCCTAATCACCTAACTGAGTTCTCTGATGCTCCAGTGGAGGCAAACCAACAAAGTTGGCTAGCAGTCACAGAGCTGGGGGGGGGGAGACAGTGTTTCTGTATTCTACCAGATTTGCGTACGCACAGCCCACATGGGGCATTTATATTTTCCCCAGAATAAAACACTCCAAGGCAAGATGAGTCCATTAAGGGGAACACAGAAATCTGTCTTTTTCTGACAACAGATGCCAAAGAGAAAAAGGTTTTTAAAACTGTGCTTGGCCAATGCAATAGAAAGTGCTAATACGTGCAGTCTGCTTTATATGCAGGCTATTTTTAGAGTGGCAGAGGATCAGCTCAGTTAGGGGGGCAGACTTCAGATTTTCCAGTGTGTCCTATCAGCACTGCAATCTGAAGTACAAGACACTGAAGTGGAAAAGGAAGTGAAATTCAGTTTTGCTCAAACACAGCAGTCTTGTCTTTTCTCCAAAATTCAGACCTTCACTTCATGTCTCTCTCACATGTACAGGCTCACTTTCCAAGACCATACCTTGGCAGGACAAACAGGAGGAGTAGTATCACACGCAATCCATGACCTCATCTGCCATCTTTGCAAAATGCAGATAGACATGGTGCTGAATAGAAAGTTGAATTGGGATACAGCCCCCCCCCCCCCAGTTCCATAATAAATTCCAGACAACGTAAACAGCAACCCAGACCATAAATACAGATTGCAGACATTAAGTGGCAGAGATGGATTCATTTATGTAATGAAATTAGGGAACACCAAAATGTATGTTAAAAACGGGTTAGAATATTTATATATTAGATATAAATGTTAGAATATTTATATCCATACATTTTTTTTTTTTTTTTAACAATAAGACAGTACAAGTTAACATCAATACACGCATGTGTTTTTAGGACCCAAGAAAATACAAATTTTGCACCTTTCTTTCTGCACAGCATTAGTTTTACACACATTGTGCAAGTTTAAAATATTCTGGAGAGTGAGAAGGCAGTCTGGGTGTTTCTGGACTAATGCAATCAGTGAGAGGACACATATTAGGGAGTGGCACAGAAACAGGGGGAAAAGGGGGCATTTTAGCATTACAAGAGGAAACTGGCAGAGGATAGGGTGACCAACTAGCTCACAGATAAAACAGGCCTGGGGAGCGAACCATACAGGTGAATTATGCCCTGCTCCACCCCCCTTAACCTCCTGTGTCTGCTGTCAGCTGACCCACAAAGGTCTGGGGCCATGTGGGGACACGATCACTATAAACGTGGACGGTTTACAAGAACACATGGGCAGCTGCATTTTGGTGCATGCTGCTGTGGGAGAGGTACGCGCTAATGAACCTGTCCTCCTCCACCACAAAAAAAGCTGCACTTAAATATGAGTATGCTCAATGGATTTAAGTAATTTTTTTTATTATTCATTGAGAAATGATAACACATAGTTACCATAACCCAACACAAATTATTATCTCTAATAGACAGACAATATACTGCACAAGGCTTCAGTAACACAGTAGAAGCAGACAACTGTGCAAAGAGACAAAAAAAGGAGTACTGACAGCTGAACTGGAACTGTATGGAATTTCTTAGCCCGGGATGAACATTGATTAACAGCCATGCTACAAAACAGAATCAGCCAACAGTCAAATTTAAGAGGCATGACTCAATTGGGACCTGAGCAGCCACTGACTAACCAACTTCCACATCCCTTGCATGTGTATAAAACCTCTTCAATAGCACAAAAAGCAAAAGTCCAGCTCTGCATCCTGTCCTCCTGCATGTGCATTGATAGCACGCTTATGAATGACCAGAGGAAAATCATACTAATTCTGAGTTTGAGTAAGGTATCAAAACACAACCACAAGACTTTGTTCACAGCACTAACTAATAATTTATTTAATTCAAAGGTATTGAGGGTCTAACTTGCAGAGGACCCCTTAAGTAAGACAAGAAGAGCGATGGGAAGATAGCATTGTCATCTCCTTTCTTTTAGCAGGTGTACAAAAGAGTTGTATACAAGATGCTTAAAAACAAACAACAAACTAGTTCCAAGGACAAAGAACTGCTAGAAACGATGTCTGACAGCTGTCATATGGGCAAACATAAAATCAGATTGTCTCATTTGGTTAATATGAACAAATATTAACATCCATATGCTTAGCGACAATTAGTCCATAACCCATTAACAGTCATTTACCCACCATCTCAGGCTCTACAAGGAAGAATCATTCAGAAAACCTTGAGATTTACTTCCTCATCACAACTACAGGACTGTTCTCTGGTGCCTTCACACCCTGTGTTTCATAGTTGTGGCACTGCATAGCAACTGCAACTTCCTGAACAAACAGCTGGACCCTAATTCATTCATAATAATAATTTAAAAAAAAAAAAAAAAAAAAAAAAAAAAAAAAAAAACTTTACAGTAGCAGTGTTTCAACTACAATTTAAAACTTGGACATTTTATAACTTAAACAGCCAAACCTGTTGCCACAGGGCCACCTATTGGTCCATGCTGCTCTACACAGTAAGTTATTAGCATGGCACAACACCATATTGAGGTCAAACTACAGTCAGGAAAGGGACAGATCAACTACAGCTGTGTCACAAGGTACAGGTCTGGACAAATGACCCCCTTAATTCTACAGACAACAGGAAGGCAGTCTGCTGGGTGTGATTTAGTGGTCAACAGCTATGAAGCCAGCAAGCATGGTTAATGCTATTGCTTTGCACTCCTAAAAGGATGACAGGAGGAAGGTGCTAGGAAAGTGCATTTCCCCCAAACCAGTAAAGTGCTCAGATAGGCAAGCACATGCCCACAAAAACTCCTGTGGGTGGGCAGGCAGCACTAATGCCTTAAATTCCACTTCTGAGATTTTCATGAACTGCACAATTGCATAAAGGAGACTTAAAACTGCGCTATCAGCACAGCATCATTTGTGCAAAACCTGACCCAAAATGCATCCATACCTCTATGGAAAGAAAGCAAATGGTTTACAATTTTTAAAGGAGTATATTAATTAAAATTCAGTGTATCACTTTGCTCCTTTGACGTCATTAAAGTTACAGATGGATATGGATGCATATTTAAACACAGAGCCGCCATTTAGTTCAAAGTATCCATCAATCAACCTCCATGAAATTGAATACTGAACTCAAACATTCCCCTGCTCTAAGGAATCTGCACTGGTTTGCTTTCTTAAGAGGACAGCAACTTCATAATGTTTTGCTAATTCAGGATGACAGCAGCAGCAGCAGGTGCTTAAATTTTTTGAAAGTGATTTGGTGCAGAAGATGGATGCAAATCGACGGCCAACTTGTATTACTTATAATGAAATGAATGGGTGAGGTGAGCTCAACAAATTGCACACCATCCACATCTAGTAACACAAACAATATAAAACTCTGACAGGTTACAATTTGATGGAATCACTTCAGTCCAAACCCTACATTCATGTCAGATCATGTGAATTCAATGTCAGCAGCTCAAAGGGTTTGTGAAAAGCTGAAGCTTCTAACGTGAAACCACAACTGGATGAGGAGCAAAAATGTAGCACCATAGGAGCATAATGTACGAGTCAAACACTGTACTTGTGTACAAAACGGTGAGAAGAACATACTGCAAGTACCTGTGGGGCAACCAGAGTAGCCAAATAAAAGGGTGAAGACTCGGGGGTTGTGAAAATCTTCTGGATTACAAAGTTATTCCCACTGAAAGTACCTCAAAAGATTCAGTACTCTTTGCCTGCAGCCAGATGCCTGTCTCCTGGAATTCCTTCCCACTGTGTGAGAGCTCTTAGTGACACTAATACAATCCATCTTGGAATTGTTCACCAGATGCTTTTACCCTGAATGACTCCCATTGTACAGCCATTTATTTGCTTCAGAATTAATCTCATGGGTACAACACCAGGGCCCCGAGATGTGAACTGTCACCGATTTGTTACAAGAAAACAGCAAGATCACAGAAGGGAAGGACAAAATCAGATATCACAACATTACCATGGCAACATGCATTAAAGTTCTAATCGATAATGTTAATTGCTGATCGTAACATTTACACAAGATTTGGCACCTGAACGCTGAACTGTGTATGTGGTTAGGGAACCCCCAAATGGCAGTGTCTAGGATGGGTGGAAGGGAAGGCAGAGTCATGAGATCTTCCTGAACAAACCATGCTATATAGTGCTGTATATTTAGACATTATATCTGCACTGCATTCAACTGGTCCAACCCTAAAAGCATCTTGTTTTCACTTAAAAATTAAGACTCAAGACTACACTCAGCCTCACTCCCATGTAATAAACATTAAATGAGCCAGGTAGAAGCAATACAGGGAGAAATAAAATGGTTCAAGTCTAAGGAAGGCTTCTTTTGTTTTACCATTCAAAGTACTGCACTGAACCTGCCCAGATTTATAAAACAGCAAAATTCTTCAGTTGTATGACGCTAACCCAGCACATCGCACTGATCTAAAGCTCTGAGGTCTCCATGTGTAACACACAGTGACACTGGACTCTCAAAAGACAGTGTGAGTGCATACAAATGATGCTCCTTTGTGTCAGCTGCTGGCTTTGACTAGACGAGGTGCATATAATATTTAACAGCACTTAAGTCAGCATCTCTTCTCCTGGAAGCTCGCCACCTCAGCCGAAGCAAATGACAGGGAGGGAGTCCACCAATCAGAAATGAGGTGTCTGTCGGGACTGCAGATCCTTCTGGATTCTGGCCCCAAAACTGCAAGAGGCAAAGGCCCAGCTGACAATCTATTTCTTGGGATATAAGGGGCTGCTGAGAAGGCTCTCTCCACATGTGTAATCTGCATCCAGGGGCTCTAAGTGCTCTGAGCAACTCATTCATGTGAGTGAACCACAAGGGGGTCATACGATGGGTTGTGTGTTGGACGTGTGGGGGATACAGGATGTCGCTCCAGGACATCTCTTAAAAGGCTTTTCCTTCTAAATTACCTCCAAAAGCATAGAAGAGAAAGCACCCCTATGCACAGTGCAGCACAACTCTGGAAGAAAAGGTACCCTGAACCAAGCAGAGGGGCAACACACACTCCAACACTGCCGAACAGAGCACATTTCTCCAACTAGTAACTGCAAAATCCCAACAGTCTCAGGGGGGATCCAACCCTATGGAGGTGGAATGTGGATCCAAGACTTGCGACATTAAGGACAAGCCCATTACTACAATTTTGCTCAATGCTAGACAAGAACTATGCAAATGTATAATAGTGTGAATATTTAAATAGTCAATTAAAAATAAATGGTAAATTGCTTAATATGGTACAGAGAAGGAGAATCTCATGGCCAAAAATGTTAAGATTCTGAAGGATGTTCCACAGCTTATTAAATGTGGAGAACAGATCACGAGACACTCAAAAGCCTGGCAAAGGAAGTCAGAAAGAGGAAATGCATTACAGGGTGGGAAGTACAGAAGCCCCCTTTCAGATGTGAAAGTACTGTTAAGATTAACAATGTAAGAGCCTAGAGGGACTTCACATACATTTCTGCATGTGCATGCATGCATACGAGGTGAACACTAGAAAGCTCCTAAGAGAACCATCTCTGGAACAATACAAGCCATTGGAGGATCTGGTTGTGTTAATGATCAACTCCTACACGAGCCTCTCAGGAAGGAAGCAGGAGACCAAGCATTACATGAACCATGGAACGACACCATCAGACAAAATTATAATCATATTAAAAACAGTCAATTCCACAGCACCGTGAAAGCGTGGCTCTGTTGAACCCCAGTGAAACTTTCATGTTTTATGTGTTCATGTCCTTATTATCGGCCTTGCCAGTGTTCACATTGATATTCAGGACTTTGGAAGCAAAATTCCTGCTGCTGCAACTATACAAAGGATGATCCAATGCAGCATCCTCACCAATTAATGCATTATGTTGTTTCCAAGGTGAAACTGTGTGATGGGAATGTTTTCAGGCTGTGCACCTCAAACAAGACTCAGACTTGGCATTTTCCCTGCACTTGCACTTCACTTCCTTCTGTGATGACAGACATTCACTATACATCCAGTTCTACTATAATTTGTAGTAATAATGCAGTTTGGATACAACATAGCTAGATGAACACAATTCACACAATGCAAAATTTTGTGAGTAAACTTTTGAAGTGACGTATTCACAAAATTCAAAATCACACTAGGCATTTGTTGCATTTTGTGTTTTATTTTGATTTACTGTATTACAACTAAACATAGCTGACCAAAGCGATAAGTGCAAAGTATTCTGGTGGTCCAAGTGGAGATTACAGAAGCCGGATGTTATAAAGCAGCTTGAATGTACCTTGCAGTTTGATTTTTTTGAGCACCAAATTTTTTGTAGGTAACAATCACTGTATTGTACGAGCTCTGTCCTTAACCCCATTTTCAAATTAACCTATTTTTATTACGCAAAATGGTAATGTGACGTTTAACAAGAACATAACTGTCGCATTTTAGATCTGACTATGATGCTCCCCAGAGCAAGAGCACTGTTCCAGTTTGCCTGAACCTAAAGAGACCTTAAGCACTACATTTAAAGAACCATAGAAACGCTTCAGAAGGAAGGGCTAGTTGCATGACCAGATGGGAAGTTTGCCTCTTGATTTTGTAAAATTTGAATATTTCACTGCTTGGACACAATTATATTTTGAATAGAAATATGAGAAATATCTGTTGCCAACAATAAACGTGGTAAAGTCGGACAGCAAATCAAACCTGCACCGCAGTGGCAACATCCACACAAACATGTTACAAAGAATGTGGGAGTAATGAGAGTCAACTAAACTATGTACAAGCTTTTGCATCTGATGACAGAAACCCTTTCAGTGTACCCCACTGTTATCCTTCAAGGGTCATTTAACGGCTAAAAATCTACGTATCAATTAGTTCTTGACAAGAACTTGATTGACTGATCAAAAACCTTATGTGCAGGCATACAATTACTATTTCTGATCAAATATTCAAGCAATGACCCATGCAGAATGGATAGATAATATCAACCTGCTGTATTGGGCTCCTTACGCCTCTGCCAATTATTCATTTCCTGGACAAGCTGAGAAGACTTTGCAACGCAAAATGACGACTTGATAGAAGAGGTGCCTGTACTACAGCAAAGCAAGAGTGCCTGCTACCATTTTGACACTGCCAACAAAACAAGCAAGCATTTATTTTGCAGGTTGCTGCATAGCTGAGCACTCGAGTTCGGCTCTTGCATCACTGTGTTATTGCTCTACCCAAACTCCTCTCTTTCCACACAACAGCCTGGGGTCACTGAGTTAAACCAAGCCCTTGGCCATCAGTCACACCCTCAAACACAGTCATTACACCCAACACAGGCCCTAAAGGTCCCATGGGAAAACCAGATCCCTACTGTGCGTTGTTTTACAGGAGCTACAACCAAAGAATTTCCCATAAACAGGACTGATCTTCCGTCCATAAATATCGTTCCAACTACTGTTTTCATTTGGGAAAAGAGCAGCTCTTGTAAATAGGATGCCCATGACCCCCAGAAAGACCTATCTTCTCACTGCCATCTCTACAAAACACACTACAGAGGAAGGAGTTCCTTGTGATGAGCACTGCCTCAGAGCCTTCACATTCAGGTTTGACCACGTTTTCCCCCTTCTTCCCACTAGAGTCAAATTATAAGGCCACAGGTACACAGCAAGCAGGAAACGTTATTCAAAGTAGAATTCTGAGGTTGCACATGCAAAGCAACCAAGTGGAGTTGAGGTCACAGTTTGGAAACAACAGTGCTCCTGGAGGTACATTTTGAATATTCAAAGCAGGGTGTCTCGACCTTGCCTTTTAACCAAAACAACCTGGGATGCAACAGATTTCTATTCAAACTACATGAAAGGTGATGTCAAACAGGGCTGGTGTTCAAGTGATCTGCACTGAGCTTCCTTGAACAGTATCATATCCTTGAAGACTTAACCAGGTCTAGATCCTTTTGCACAAGGAGCTCCAAACCACTCGGTTGACTTCAAGAATGTGGTTGGACCACAAAAGCACAGATATACAACATGACAACAGGCAGGAGACAACTGCCGCCTGGTTACAAACAGCAAGTCATTCCATTAGTCAGCTGTGACAACATGCACCTCAGAAGACAAAAATAACTAGGATGCCCCTTTTCTGCTGCATTGTTTTCTGTTTGATGAATGGCTTTAGAAAAGGGGTGGGGGTTAGGGGACCAGCAGAGTGGAAAGTCACATGCAACAAACACTAAAAATAAACCATGTGGCAAAAAGCTGCTTGTTTGTGTTCAAATATACCCTGACATACGGGTCCCAACGCAACTCCAATGCTTTGCCTGCAAGACTTTTAAAAACACTGCTCTTCTCCAGCAGGAGCAGCTCATCACCACATAGACAACACACAGCACATGTGCAGTAAGACAAATTACAAGTCAACATGTAAAACTATAAATTAATGGGGCACAGGTTTGCAGTTCAAGTGGTGTATCAGTTAGAAATTTAGCAATACAAAAGGTCCCTTTTCAAATCCTATGCCAATACATACCAAGAACTGATTAAAAAAAAAAAAAAAAAGAAAAAAAAGAATGACCTAGCTGTGCAAGTAAGCAAAATTGTTTATTCAAGAGCATACATCCCTCAGACAAAGGCATTAGTTTAAAGGTTATTTTTTCCTGGTAAAATGCTTTTGGGATGAAGGCAGATGCTAAGTAAAACAGTTGTATAAAAACGCATGTCTCAAAACTACTTGAATTCAATTCTTAAAAAAATAAAAAATTAGGTCAAAGTACTGTAACTGAAGAGGCAAAGTGTTTAAAGCATTCTTTGAATACATAAATTGCATGCTTTGATTATTAATAAGTCTACGTAATTCATCAGGTATTATTTCTAATGACATGATCATGTGATGCAACTTCTTGCAGTTACTAACAATGTACCATTATAGTTTATTGCTCCCTTCTTTGGAGTAGCAATTACCCACCAGCACCTCTGGGCTAAGGGGGCAGATATGGGTTGGGGCCAACTCCTTCCCCTTGGCCCACACCCATGATGATGTTCACGTTTACCTTCCTGCCGATCCAGGCAATGGCTTCCGTTGCAAGTGGTGCTTCCTGTCATGCTGTTGCCTCTGCAGCCTCTGACAGCTTCCTGCCACCCCTCCCCCACCCAGTCCTAGTCCAGTTTTAAAACTTTTTACTCCACAGAATCATGAACAACAATGGTTTATCATCAATACACACACAGCTCTTTTAGGTTAGGAACCAATGGTACAACAGCAGGGACCCTGTAAAACCTCAGTAATTGCATATCATTATAAAGAGCCTTTAAAGGAACAACTTGCACAGAAAAGCAGATGAAAACTAAAAATAGCTGAATACCCATGACAGTGGGACCCACATAATCTGTGAATAATCCATCACTGAGGAGGCATTACTCATTCAAGAATGCACTGGGTACCTTACTGCACTTCCCTCCTCTGGGATCTCAAGTACCCATGTTTCCAGGTTCAGTTCCTTACCCAACAGTGCACTAGCACCAGTCTCTGAAGTTTGTGTATGTAGACCCCTATCTCTCCAACACACACACACACACACACACACACACCTTCCTGCCTAGTTCTTACCATGAATTCCAGGTCTNACTAGCACCAGTCTCTGAAGTTTGTGTATGTAGACCCCTATCTCTCCAACACACACACACACACACACACACACACACACACACACACACCTTCCTGCCTAGTTCTTACCATGAATTCCAGGTCTTTACAACTCATTAATATCTTCCAAATAACATTTAAATGCTCTCTTCATTTAAAATGTATATGATTTCTTGTTTTTTTTATAGCCAACTGACAACATACTGGTTTTCCCCCGAGACTTACCATCTAACCCAAAATTTCATACACTATACATTGCACCAAGCCCTAGGGCAATATCCTATTTACATAACATTACAGTATGGAAATACTAAAAACATCACGACTGCCTAATTTAACTAAGGCTGAAACATTGAGTACTGGCTTCTTGTCAAGTCACATTAGCTGGAAGTACTAACACCTAACCATGGTTTAAGAACTCCGTTGGGAAGGCAGGCATGCCCAGTAAGGAATATTACTTATGCATAGCAGTAATGTTCACCAGGTTGTGTTGTGGAGAAGGACACAGACCTGTGGCCAAACAGTTACCCATCTCTGTACTAGAAACCTGCTGTTATACTATACAGAAAACATCCAGCTGTACAGATGGTCCAAACAGCAAACTGTTAATATGTCTGTGCTATATACAGTAACATACAGTATCTGAAATGCAGCAGTACCAGCAGTTTACCAAGTCTTACCAATTTAGAAGGCCTTGACCCCACTTTAAATGGCATACATGTTTGACTGATGACCGTAAGCATACAAGTGTCAAAATACCAACTCATGCCACTTTGGACAAAAATTAGATGAACAGTGATGAACAAAATGCAGTTCAGACCTCCACGAACATTGACTCTTCAAGACCATTTCGGATGCCTCAGCTCTACAATCAGCTGTTGGTCAACACCACTCAAACACCACAGTTGGCACAAAAGATATTTTCTCTTCTTTGGAGAAGCAAAAAATGAACTAGACTTTTCAAAGTGAAGGTTCTAGAAACCTGCACATTTTTACTTACTCATGATGCACATCACCAAAGACACTGAAGTTTGTGTTCAGATGAAGCGGCAAAAATTGAGTACACATCCAGTTGTAGTCTAATATACGGCATTAAATCAATAATCAATTTCTGAAGTGCATAAATATGTCTAACAATGCACCTCATCATCCCAAGATAAAAATGCTCCGTTCTGAAACGGAAGGGACTTTCGGAACGACACTAACACACCCTACAAAGATAAAGCTGGATCACAGAAACAGGAGTAAAATCAGCACTATCACTGACCGGGCCAGTAATCCTAAAAGCCTAAAACCACAGACAGTAAGGATTTAATCCTATTGGTTCCCACTCAGAGAAACAGCAGGCTGAAAATCTGCTCAGCACAAACAACGTGGCTCGCAGTTCACCAAAGCCTCATAATTCCACTATTTGTTTGAGTAGTTTCAGGATTCGCATTACCAATCTGCTCATAGCAATTTTTGCTTAAAGCTCAACACTGTGCTCTCCTCAACCACGCATACTTCTATTACCTTAAAATGTATAAAAACGAAGCCCATAATCATAGGACAGAAAGCTTTAAGCTCAGTTCAGACTTGAGTGATCCTGCGTAAAATAGCACCATAAATGTAAAAAGCCATGTTATAAACATTCATGTCACGCCTTTATATACAAAATGTCCCTGTCTATTTAAAGCTGCCCTGTGCTTTAACTACTTCAGGCAAAGCCTTCTGAAGAACGGCTGGATATTCTAGACTCGATGAGTCCAAAACTGGTGGAAGGATTGCATCTCTGCAGAGAATTAAAACCCCATACACTCAAAAGGAATCCATTTCAGCCAATCCAAATGGGCGTGGCCCTGAAACCATAAAATGTTAAATTGCAGATTAAAATGGAGAGTTAACATAAACCCTGAAAGGCACCTGAATTAAGTTGAAAAGCAGGCAACTAATTTTCAGATTGTGGAGCTTTCCTCGGTCAAATACTGTATATAGAACACTATCAATTCTGGTTTGCTACACGAACGTAAAATTTTACAGTGACCACTCATACTGAACACTAAAGCTTACTTTAAAAGGTTAGTAGTACACCTTTAGGGTCTGCAATTTCCAATTCCCTGGAACATAGATGTATCCCACACTTGTAACCCTAGTACACAAAACCTCTGATTTAACCCCTCTATACCAGGACAAAGACCTACTGTCACCTTTGCAAGATCAGGGTGGAGAACTGAGATTCAAGACTGCTCCCTGAATCCCTCAATCCAACATGAGTCCTAATGGACTCAGATGAAAAGACACTTGTCACTCAGTCAAAATGGACAAAAACAGGCCATTGCTTAGAGCCTACTGCTTTGCCTAGAACATCAATCACATACTGTGAATATTAGTGTTCCCCCTTACCTTGATCCTTCCTGTCCCCAAAGTTTCCTTTCGTTTTCACTTTTCAAACAAAAAGAATGAGTTGGACCTAATTCTCTTGTACAATCAGGAAAAGTATAGCAACAGCTTGAGGACAAAACTATGCTCCATTATGAATACAGTAGAAGGAATCATATTAACATGCAGCAGAAATCCAAGACAATAAGACCCTACATTAAAAGTTAATGATTCTGAAGTCAGATCACTAAAATTCAAGATCCCCACCCAGGTTTTGCTAAGTCCCACCAAGCAAAGTCCCTTAATTACAAAAAAGGATAAATAATCAAAACATGACAAGTGAACCTCTCCAGTTTAGAAATGAAGAAAAACGACTCCAACCTCCATATAACAGAGGACTGTTTCACTTTCCAAAAACATTTTTTTTTTTAAAACACAAGAGTGTTCAACATTCTAGTGACTTGGCACCTGCATGTGGTATTATGTAATGCGATATTATGAGTCCACATTACAGATGACTTTGTTATTAGGACTGAACTGTTACTTTTCATCACTAACATCACTAGTGAACTAACCAATATCAGCTATATTGTCTAACGGGAAAAAAAACAATTTATATTATTACTATTAATGCAGCGAAATGGGTGGTGCTGAACTTTAGACCGTGTCATGGTTCAGTTATTTAAACACGTTAGTGAAGCTGGGGATCTGAGGTTAAAATCTACTGTTATCCTTTGAAAGTACATTATGTAAATACACATATATTCTCGTCAGCGGTCCGTCAAGTTTAACAGATGAAGAAACACCGCCTCCTTCAGAGCTACCATAAATATCCCACTGAAAGCATGCCGACCTCGGTTTTATTCGTTAAACCTGCATTTAAAGGTTGAAAAAGCAGGAGTGAGACGATTTTTACTCGCTTTACAAGGCGAAGTAGCGCTTTGAGGCGCTCGGGCTGGAGGCTCCGGGGGCTGCCTTGCCGCCTAGCGAACCGCCGCCATCTTGTCCGCCCGCAGCCGCCCGCGGACACAGTCTGAGCGCGTCCACCACTGAGGAAAACTAGCCGCGTTTACACGTAACGCCAAATAGGACAACCACAACAAGAATACACAGACATACTAAATTTTTTTTAAAAAAAAACCTCGTCGAAGCAGAGCAAGACATCAGGCTAGCAGGGGAGAGGAAAAGCGGGTGCTGGCCATTTTCCGTCCCAGTCAGTGTGTCAAATCTGAAGCTGCCTCTCGACCGTTTTCCACTCTTTAAAAACCACAAATTACTCCACTTAGACATTATTTCGCCGTTTCTGTCGTTAAAAGCATTAACTCCTAAATAGATAAAGCTGCTTCCACCGTTTCTAACATTTCATTTCCATTTCTGAGATGTCTGATTTCACAACATCCACCGTTTAAAAATGGCACAGCAACTGGTAACCTGAGAGTTAAAATTAAACATTACATTTTATTTCGACACGGAACGATGTATTGTGTCTGTCGGGAGTGAAAATGTCGCCGCCTTGGTCTATTGTGTGTGTTTTCCTCCTTAGATGTTGCATCCGGGAGGAATCGTATCTTCCTCATTTTAAATACATGTAAACCGTTTCCTCTCCGTCTGTCGCACCGCTGTGGTGGTAAACAGGGTAAAAAAAAAATCCGCGGTAAAGCCGGGGGACGGATGCTCGACACCGGCGGCGTGGATGTTTAATGGGATTGTTTCGATCTAATTAGCCGGTTGCGGGATCATGAACGGCCGCGGTGGCGATCTGAGCCGTGCGCGACACCCGCACACCGAAATGGCCGAGTTCGCAGCTTGACACATGCACACCGGTCGAAGCCTGGCACGTCGTCCGGGGAAACAGGCACCCCGGGAAGAGGGTACGCGGGGCGGCCGGTGATGGACAGGACACAGATCTCTCGAAGCCAGAGGGTTGCGGGCAAGATGACCAAAGGCACCGCAGGCAATGGAGGGGAGGATATTTACAGACAGGGATCAGCTCATCTCCCGCTCACAGACAGCACCATTAATGCACAAAACTCTCGTCTTTTCTGAAGGGATCAGCGGCGCAACTCAGTTTCGCAAAAAGATGGTGAAGCTCGATGCATTAAGAGCAGAAAATGGTGAGTGATGTTGGAATATACTGATGTATCTGTGCATGGCTGTTTATGGGCACACACCCAGGGAGAAGAGCAGAAGCCGTTGGGGGGTAGGTAGAGGAAGAGGAGCAAGAGCCATGGGGGGTAGAGATAGTCGGAATCATACAGGAAAACTGGGCTTCACAGGCTCCTCCATCAGCCTCCCTACGAACAGTGACCACAAGGCAACTACAGTCGGTTAAATGCCCCCGGTTAGAGGCATACTGTCGAATGCTGGGGCTGTCGATCGTTAATACAGGCCAAATGAATCACAGCTACCCAACTGCTCGCCTTCCTCCATTACGCTCACGGTTTCCTCTGAGCGGCCATGAAGCGCTGCACAACACCCAACGGAGCCAAGCCACACAAAAAGCGAAAATGCACGGCGATCATCGACGATGTTTTAAAAAATGTAACAAAAACAGCAGCGCGCCGCTGCCGCCCAGCTGCCCGCCCCCCACCGCAGCGCCCACCAGCAGACCGGCATAGACCCGGCTCCCCGCTCCCCATTCCCCCGCACTTCTCCTTACCCGTTTTCAGTCGGGGGTGTCCGCGGTGGGGCTGTAGCGCATATGACCGGAAACGGCGAAGGTCGGGGTTGTCCTCTGGGCTCCCAGAGCGGCGCGGTATGGCCGGATCAGCTGGTGAGAAGAGGGCACGGCGCTGCCCGGACTGAGGGATACTGGCACACACGCCGGCACACAGGGGCAGGGCGCGCTCCTCCGCACCGAACAAAAAGGCACACTGGGTTTTTTTCTGCCAAAAAATGCGTTTTCACTGGAAC
This sequence comes from Arapaima gigas, assembly GCA_900497675.1. Classification (NCBI taxonomy): domain Eukaryota; kingdom Metazoa; phylum Chordata; class Actinopteri; order Osteoglossiformes; family Osteoglossidae; genus Arapaima; species Arapaima gigas. The sequence goes on along the minus strand of UFQX01000533.1, from coordinate 148,623 downwards.
GCCCTGTGACGCTGCGGTGGCTCGCTGCAGTCCACGGCTCCGTCCCTCGCTCTTTCCTCTTCTTCGATAACCGTTCGTTTGGCTCCTCGCTCGGCTCGGCTCGGCGCGGCACCCCGGACACCCTTCGAAACGGATCTCGCAGGCGCCTCAGTCTCGTCCTCCGGCCATCGAACAGCAGAGATGGGCGCGGTAACCCTGCACTCGGCTTCGGGAAACCCCACGTTGCGACAGCGTCACCACGCACGATTGGCGCAGACGTCGTAAAGCGCGCGGCGCGAGGCATGCGCAGTGTCTGCGGGGTGGTGGGTGGACAGAAAAACGAACCGCCAATAAAGCAATTAAAACAAAACTAATGGTCAGAATTTAACTCGGCTGTTTGAGCCACGAACGACACACATACAGTTTTATTTACCACTGTAATGGAGTTCTAACAGAAACAAACAAAACGAGGCATTAGTTATATGCAACTAATTTAGTCTGATCAATTACCACATGCTTTCAGTAGATCCTTCTACATTCTACTTTTAACTTTTCTTGCAATAAAATAAGAAAATGGCCTGAAGTATGAAATGTACATTACCTAAACTCAAGTCACACTGTGGGTTGTATTAGATATAGTTAAAATATGTAAACTTTGCTGATGGAACTGTTAAAACATTCACATGATGAATTATCTCAGAATATAGCCAAATAAAGGCAGATCAGCTGTGGAACTGTCTCCTCTCCTATTAGTAGAGACCTGGTATTTTGAAGTGTTTATCCTGCTTGGTTCCCTCAAGCTTAAGTAGCCTCTATTGTGTTTACGTTACTGGAAAATAAACAGCAACATGCCCCAAGTTTCTGCAACAGTATTATTGAAAGTTTTTAGATGAGCAGCAAAGTGAAGAGAGGGCTCAGTACCTGTTATGTATCCTTGGGTGACTAAGGATGGAAGTCCCACGTAAGAGGAGAACATAACAAAACACCTCCTACAACCAGTTTTTGTACTTTTCCTCTTTACTTCTAACAAACACTTAATAATCATTAGGTTTAAGAATGACTGCAAAAGTAAAATATGTAAGGGTAGTATGAAGAACCAAGCACAAGGAAACTAGTTAATGACATGAAATGTGACTGGCACTACAGAAACTGCTCTGTGACATTTACACCACTGCAGTGCAGCAGAAGAAAACTTGTAGAATAATCTGAATGTGTACATTCAAGTTGACCTGCTTCTATCTGGCCCATGCATCACATTCCCAAAGTAATGTATAGTTTCATTCTTCTGTGTTTGGAGGGAAAGGGGCACTGCACACCAACACCAAAACCTCACCCCAATTGTGAAGCACAGTGGCTGGTGGAGGGAGCATCATGGTTTGGGTCTGCTTTGCTGCTTCAGGGCCTGGACAGCTTGCAGTCCTTGAGAGAACAATTAATTCAAAATTTTACCAAGACATTTTACAGGAGAATGGGAGGGTAGCAGTCCATCACCTGAGGCTTAATAGAATTTGGATGATGCAACAAGGCAATGATCAAAAACATGACTAAGTCAACAACAGAATGGCTTAAAAAGAAGAAAATTTGTGTTTCGGAATGGCTAAGTCAGAGTCCAGACCTTCACCCAACTGAGATGCTGCAGCATGACCTGAAGAGGGCTGTTCATGCAAGGTATCCCAGAAATACTGATGAAGTGAAACATTCATAATTAATTATCGACATACTTTTATTTATACTTTTTAAAATAAATTTCTTGTGTTGGACAGTGTGACTGAGTTATGAAATATAATTTAGAAGGGGCATGAATCTAAATGCAGGTTTCCACAGATGATCTACCACTGGATTCAAGCGTTTGAAACACACACATCTTTGACAATGTACTTTATGAGAGTTCATTAAAGCTCATTCCCCGAAGTGCAGAGGCGTGTCTCCCTGAGCACAGTAACAAGTCTTGTTTTTTTAACTTGTTTTTAAAGGCTCCGTGGTTCTCCTGAAAACACAAGGTTGGTTTATTTAGCAGCTTCCATTGTAAGTGTCAGATAATTAATATTTTTGTGTTTTTATTCATGTTTCACACTGAAGTGTAAAATTAATTTCCTGTAAATTGCCTTTGGCATCAGCATCTGCTAAAAAAAGAACTTACATTGAGAAAAATGATAATAAATGGACATTACAAATAATGACACAGTAACTGCCCAATCCACTGGAATTTTAGCAGCGCTCTCGATTGACCGCCTTTTGCATCATATTTTTGGACACCGGCGATTTTTCACATGTAAATTTAAAAGTGACATACCCATGATAGACCTGTGCTGGAACATTCTGTGAGGTTGAAAGAGTTGAGCAGGAATACGCATGGGAGTTTAGGGATCCTACTGGGTTTTGACGGTAGGAAAATATCGGTCTCCACAGAACAGCTCATTATCACCAGGACCCGGCTCAACATCTTCCTCTGAGTGCCGTTACTTAGAGACCTAAAAGACAACAAGTTCAAGTCCCTTGTCCAGGGGACCGGTGAGACCCCTTTCGTGCCTTGGCTTGGCTGCTCTGCACCCCACAGTCCTCTCTCAGACACATATTGATCAAGGGAATGCTGGGAATGCTGCCCACCTGACCACCTCCCCCCAGTTCAGGTGGATAATAAGTGATCATTATACAAACATCTCTGTTCTTTATACCACCTTAAAGTGCTCTCTTTTACTTCCATACTGTGTTCTCAGCTTGGGTTAAGACATTAACTGAAAGAAATCACCCATCTATCCATCCATCTATCCATCCACATTAACCACTTTATCCTGCTCAGAGTGGCAGGGGTCAGGACCCTTTTCAGGCATCACTGAGTGCAAAGATTGGAAACTACACCATGGATGCGATGAAAGTGGTGGTGAAAGCAAACTAAATAAATAAATAAAATAAAAATATAACATTATGTATATCCCTGCATATATTGACGTTCTCATGTCAGGTCAGGTCCCAAATTGTTTTCACCCTCTGTATCACAGACCCATGTATATTTAAATACCACAGAGAACACTTAAGCTGCATGTCTGAAATATAATGATACAGGGCTGACCTATAAAAAAGCACAGAATTTCTTAAAAATCCAAAAAAGCTGCTTTGAGCCAAACAGTAGTCCTTTCACAGAGTCTTCCAAGAAACTCCCTTCAACAATTTATTTTTTGTGTAATGCCATATAAATCCGATGTAGATCTTTAGAACTCTGATTATTCTGTCTCCAGTCAGTGTCCCTGAGGGGTTGACCTGTTATGTAAGCTGCCATGTAAAACCTCATCATTATTTCTCCAAAAGTACTTACAATGTGAGGTTTGTACACTCAGCTACATACAGTGATTATCCATTTATGCAGCAGGGGAATTTTTACTGTAAAAATGCAGTGTAAGTACCTTGATCAAGGGTACTGCAGCAGGGATTCGAACCCCAGTCCTTTCAACACAAGGCAACAGTTCTAACTGCTATACCAACTACAGCCCCCTTACCTAATCATATTGGCTGTTCTGAACTGTGGCCTGTGTAGGAAAGACTAAGAATTTTTAATAAAGTAATGCATGCATGATTTCAATATGTTGCAAATAATACATAATACATAATAAATACACTCCCAACACTCACATAACAGGGTTAATTCCTTCCATGAGACCATCCCATTAGGCAAATTCCTGTTGGGGGGGTCAAATTTCCATTATTTATTAGGTAAAAGAACATGGACAGAAAACAGTGCTAATATTTTCCCAACCTCCTCTTGTGTTTGTTTGTTTGCTGCGCAGGACATTATATAAAAAATTAACGTACAATTAACATACGAATGGATTTGGCGTGAAGCACGTAGACAGACTCCATTCAGAAAAGCTGTCCTTGTAAGGTTCTCGACCCTTGTGATTCATATAAGGCTGCAGGTGGGTTTATTGGAATTGAAATGTTTGCAAAGACAGCAGCAGTCCCAGGTGTTCCTCAGGGACCAATCTAGGGTCCTGTTCATTAAGAGGACTACTGAGCACCCAGATGATACACATACCTGTCTCAGGGTGTATGGCCTTGTTTTTGCCCAGGACGTCTGTTTAACTAGCAGGTATCAAGTCTGTTTATATAGCTAAACTTTGTTCACTCAAGTGTTTACAAAAGTGTACCTGAGACCGAACTTGCAACATCTTTCTCACATCCTTAAGTCCACATCCTTAAATACCTGGGATTTACCCTCCTGTTACCTGGGAACAGGTCGGCTTTCTTAAATATTTGGGACCTGAACGTACTATGTCTTGGTCCCAGGTCTCAGGTCCATTTTGCAACATGCCTGTCATACCTGCTCTTCCTCTGCAGCTGTGGGAATTATTTTAATCACTGTGAAAGAATTATATAAATAATACAACAGAACATTAAAACAAGGGAAGAACCTCTTCCTTTGGAAGCAACAGGCGGATTAAATAGACGATACACAATGGTGGGCAAAAGACTGTCAAAAACAGTGCTGCCTGCATACCAACATCCACTTTATTTCATAGGCGCGCACACACACACACACACACACACACACACACACACACACGGACTACAGCGATAACATACTGATATTATTGAGTAGAATTTACACAATTTGAACATTCGTTCATTGATTCATTACTGATAACCACTTTCCTCGGTGTAGGAAGCAGTAACTATTAAAGTAAACTTAAAACTTATTAAAACAAGCAAATCCTAACTTTTAATATTGCAAGACATCAGGTTTATGGTCTTTTTTAGAGCCATCCCCTCAGAGACATACCAATGCTTTGTGATGGCAAATAAACACCACAGTATAAATATGAAAGAAATATTGGGCAATAAAGTAACAGCACATATTTCAAAGGGAAGTTTCTTCTTTTTGAATTTTAATGGGAAATAACACGCAGGACCCATTTCTTAAGAGACTTGCTGTCGCACAGCTGGCCTGCGGCTCGCTGGATGAGCGCCCAGGAGGTCTGGTTACCTTGGATACTCCCTGCGTGCACGCGTGTGTCGCGAAGTGCCTCGGCAGGTACCCCGGGGAGCCATTAGCGAGGGTGCCTCCCACCTTGCTCCAGCAGGTACTTTCCATCAGCGTGAGCACCAGCTGAGAGATGCCAGTCCTGATGTGAAACACAGGATCTCGGGTGATTGTGGTGGAACTGCTGCGGCCAGTTGTCAGTGGCAGACTCATGGGCTGTTCGATCCTCCCTTCTCCGAGAGGAATAACATAAATACAAATGTAAAAATCATGATAAATGACCGCAGTTTTCCAGTTACTAGTCATAGTGGACAGCGGGTGGTGTAGTGGTTAGAATGGTTGCCTTCCAAATAGTGTAAGTAGCTTAGTGAGCAAAGCAAACACTGTAAGGCACCTTAGAAAAAAGAGTAGCAACTATACTATTCAGTTTACTTACAATGATGAAATAATCTTCTGGAAGTTTCTGATGGCTGAAAACTTTTAGTGGTGATCATCTTCTGCCTCAGACTGAAGACAGAGTTGGACTACAGTAAAACTCACACTCATGTGTTTGGTGGTCTTCTTGGAAAAAGGCCAGACCTCTGGTTAATCTCTGAGATGTATGAATCATATCCTACTGTGGAATATGGGTATAAGAATGTGGGCCTCTGCCTCTCTGTTGCCACTAGGTTACCAGGGTGTCCAAAACACAGTGCTGGGAGTTGAACTAGATTCATACCACAAATCCCAGAGAAGTGGATTTTTAATGATCTTTTTTACTGAAAGAAAATGTACGCAGCCAATCTGAGGATAGAGTAGTGTATCAGTAAAAACAAGCAGCTGTATCATAGGGCACAAATAATCCCAGTGGATGACTGGCCATTTTAGGAAGAAAAAAGCAGTATGAATATCACCTAATATGATTTCATTCATTTCATGCAAAGACGAATGTTACATTAAGCCAAAGCTTATAATGACCTTGCCTGTGTGTATCTGGGGTCGGGTCCTCTAATCTGATTTGCTGTAATCTGCTCCAATCTGCGGTCAATGCTGACGGCTCGGTTCCCGGGGAAGGAGACGCACCGGGTGTCCGCAGCATCTCTTGACATCTGCTGCTGGGCCACCAGCAACCCACCCTGCCATCACAAAGGCAGCAGAAAAAAATCCCGTAATCCCCTTGAGGGGACCTGGAAAACAGGACGGCTTCAACGTTTATAAATTGCTCTTCGGTGCTGAATCATTTTTATAATCTCAGGCGATTAATCAATTACTCCCAAAGCTGGTTCTTTATATAAACTGCTGTTGTACCCTGAAATACCCCAACAGTACTGCAGCAAAATATGTCTGTATTTTACTTGTCCAGGAAATGGTGGTTGCAAGTAATGTAATGGATCACACTGTTGCCTTATAATCTGAAGTCCTGCTCCTGCTGTAGGGCCCTTAACCAGAGGAATTACCCTGAAGTGATATGGTAAAATTTACCCATCTGTGTGGTTGCAAAGTTCACAGTCATGTTAATGACATTGTATGTTCACTTGGACAAAATTATCTGCTAAACCAAGATAACAGTAACCATTAATGCTCAGTTTTTCTGGAGATTAATAAAAATACTCCCATCACCCATCTTTTCACATGTCTTACCCTGTTTACCCTGGGGGTCTGTCTCAGACATGAGCTGCACATCAACTCACCTCGAAATTGGACCCCGCGCCGTACGCAAATGACAACAAAAACTGAAGGCTGTTGGTTCAAGTCCCTGAAAAACCTACAGTACATTACATCAGAAAAAATATCTACTATTCGGCATCATCCCAACCTCCCAAAAAGCTCAACATGCAAAAAGGATACAATTTTGAAAAATAAGGATTTAAAATTATAAGATATGGAAAATATTATTGAAGTCTGTATTTTTCTTTTTTCTTGAAGAGCTACATGTTCTAGTAAAGTGCAGCTCAGGTAATAACAGGTGAGGCTGTCATTTTTTACAGCTGATGACCCCCCCAGGGGCAGGTTGGTCAACCTGGACAGGTGTTCTGTGCTGCCACACTTGTTCAGGGGTTTCCTGCTCCTCCTGTTAGGCACTTTTTTTGGAGCTTAGTGTGAAACTGCACAAAAACATCAGTTATTGCATTTTTTTAAAGTAACGGTCCTCACTCCTCAGCACATTGACTGTTGGCTCTTGCAGAACCCCCTGGACCCCCAACCCCTCAATGTCTGATAATAAAAACTGCAGTCACGGGGGTAAAACCCATCACGGTCAGTAACTGGAAGTTGGTTTGCTGCCGAAACCAGAACTTGTGTATTTATAACAACTCCTTCAAATGGCGAACAGCTGCCCGAGGTTCAATTCTCTGGGCTAAACTGCCATCTTGTGGTAAACGGAGGAATTGCGGCTTCATTCTTCCAAATATCTCAGCTTCATCTGATCCGCGAGGGACTTGAATATTTCTTTGGATTCGAGACGGTATTTTGTTGTGATTCAAGTGATAAACAGAGAGGAACACATATTGTTGTGTTACGACTTTTACCAAACAAAGCATCACTCTTACAAGTTCTGAACTTTTTAGAATTTATTGTCTGCAGACCTAATTTATTTGAAGTGTGCTTCCACTCGTGTGTGTGTGTGTGTGTGTGTGTGTGTGTGTGTGTGTGTGTGTGTGGGGGGGGGGGGGGGGGGGT
>UFQX01000533.1:36123-140949 GCA_900497675.1 Arapaima gigas | reverse complement strand
GGGGGGGGGGGGGGGGGGGGGGGGGTCCTGAATCTGGCATCTGCCCTGTGCTCTTTATCACAGTCTCAGACACACTGCAAGCATACAGAATTTGGCTAAAATTTAATGAAAGTGGTGACCATCCGTTTTATTCAGATGCCCATAATGGGGATGTCAGAATCAAAGAAACCATATTTATACTGAAAAGCTGTAAATTTGTCAGTTTTGACTGGAACACACCCTGACGGTCAAAGTGACACAGTCCATCACAGGGTCTTGACTGGTCCTCTGCAGCTCACTGGCAACAAACTTACTGCATTTCACCTCTTCGTAGAATTTTGCTCAGGTGATGCTTTTATCCAGAGCAACTTGCAGCATTTTATACATTCATAAAGCAGGGTAATTTTTACCACATCATACATATTTTACCATTTCGGGATCAGTTCTTTGATCGAGTAAGAACAAATGGGGATCAAAACAGCCGAAAAATGACAACGCCTGTCTTCTCCATAATGTGGTCCACTTCCCCAGATTGCACTGTTTATCATTTTATTGATCCTGAATAAATACACTTATTAGCTTTTGTTCCCCACCTTCCATGTTAGATCTGTACAGCTGAATGAAGATACCCAGAAGACCCTCCGTATGCTACGGCTGGGTATGTAATTATGAATGAATCTGAATGAGGTTCCACTTTTTACATGTTTACAGGCGAACATGAGGGACGGTCTCACATCTGCAGAAGCAGCTGCTTTAAGCACCAGCCTCATGTTGCTGAAGGTAACTGATGTACAACAGGGTAGACAACTGCCCCGCTTTCTGTGCTACCCTAAACAAGCCATGTGACTTTTTGCAATTTCTTCTTATTTTTTCAGACATTACAGTGTTCAAACCTGCAATATTACCCTCCAAACAAAGCTTAGAAATTCAGCTATAACAGCCTGTAACAATGTGTTTTATTGTTTAATGTGGCTTGTTGAGTGACCATCAAACAACCATATAATGGATCTTTCCTTTTTTATTATACAAACACTGAATTTAAAAAAATTGAATCCACAGGAAATAAAGTCTGTATTGGTCAAAAGGAAACAAAAGAACCCAAATCATACAAACACTTTATAAAAAACAGAGATTATCTTGTATAACCAAGACAGTGTATGATGGTTACAAACAATGGAGATTAAGTTTGTACATGTCTGGATTCAGTGAGGGGTTGAGGTACAATTTAAAGTTCACTATTATGATGAAACAGGATCACAATGCGTAATATGAAAAACAACACTTTTAGGATAGCTAATAAAAGCTGTGTAAAATCAACAGGGGATCAAATCTCTGTCACCAGGAACCACGACCTGAAACGGTGTGAGGACTCAACCATCTAGAGAATTGATTTAAACTGATTTAAAGGTTGTTGCCTTGATTGAAAAACGTGGTTTAAATTCTCGCCGTCACTGTAACACTGTGGATCACACCTCCACTGTGGAACTCACAGTCATGACATTTGATTATGTGGAACAAGTGGTTCATCACCTGCTTGTCTTCAGAATGCAACGCAGCAAAAATCGGCCTTGGTCAAGATGACCGCTGACCGGGCGGTAGGTGCTGATGCCAGCTCTCACCACCAAACTGTTTACATCACCCTTCTAGGAAGACCGTGGATCACATGTTTTCCTCTCCTTTCTCACCCCGCAGCACTTTATTACAGTCAGCGCTGTGCTGAGGGGGTCCATCAGGGCTGTGTCCTTGGTCCCATCATGTGTTTTATGTGCCTCTTTTTGAGCTGATTTTTCAGAGCCCTGACTTGACCGTTACATTTATTCCAACAACACTTACTGATACACACAACAATGCACATCATGACCACATCCACTCATGGATAAGCTGGTCAACCTTGAATCGTTCAGCATAGATCTGTGTGATTGACCTGCCCAAGCTGAACAAGGTCTGCATGTCATTTATGCTTGTTAGCACTCTTTTATAGTGCATTATTTAATATGCTAACATGCATATAGAATTACACCCTGCCAATACACCCTTGTTGACCACACACACAAACCGGACACAATGGACAGAGGACACTTTTGGTTTGATAAATCACATGTTGGTCAGTATCTTCCACCTCATTTCTGTTCCTGCTCCTTCTGTCACGTTACCTCCGATGTCCTTTTGCTTCTTCATGGCTTCTCCAGCTCCCCTTCATGTCAGCACCTCTGGTGGTGTCTCACACTTCTCTTCTGAACGTTCATCCATTTGATGGTAATGAGCATTTGAATTATTTTTGCAGATGTTTTTCAGGATAAGACACTTTCTGCTGTGTCGAAATGCTTCAGGTAAGGTTTTGGACTTAGAAGCAAACAGTTGTTGGTTCATTAGAAACGTTGGACTGAATTTCCTGGGAAAATATGTACATACTTAGACCTGTAAGCGATATAAATATGATTACAAACGACAGTTTCCCCCTCTCCATTAGAGGCTTATCTAGTACACACTCGTGTTCCTGATCCGAGAAGCACAGGGAGCAGGTTCACCTCGGACAGGATGCCGACCCAGATGAGGGCGCTCTCTCACACTTTCCGTGGCCAGTTCGGAGTCACCAATTGACCACATGGGCTGTGGGAAGAAACTCATAAAACAGCCTAAAGTCATATCCAAAACAAACAAATAATGGAAATAAAAATAATTTTGTCAAACTGTGTCCCTGGGGAAGTGGTTTCAGTTTGTATGGAGCTTTAAAAGCAGGTAAAGATATAAAGATTTGTCCACACTAGAGCTGCACACATGGCGACAAGGTGAAGCACCTTTCCTGACACCTGCTTACATGAAATAAGACGACACAATAGCACAGGGGCAGCTCTTATACGTTAGAAACACATTTTCCCCCGTTTTTCTGCCTGATCCAAGCTGACGTCACCCGACGTCATTGTAAACTGGGGCACAACGTTGCAGCTGAGCAAGAACAACCAGCCAGTTGTGAAAACAAGCAGCTCCAGGTCACTGACGGGCGTCCTGGCGTCAGCTGCAACCACAGTCCTTCACTGTTGTGCGCGAGTGTGCACGTTTTCATCTTGAGATGTGCGATGCTGCGTCCTTGCCCACCACAGATCTTGGGAACTGCTGTTTGAAGTCCTCGTTCCTTTCGTAAGACCTGCACTGACAGGGAGGTCATGGGATCTAGTCCCAGTCCTTCTGCTGCTGTAGCCTTGGCTGAGCTACCTAACCTGCCCAGTGTTGTTCCAGTAAAACACCTGCGTGTGAATGAGTAGAGGTGTCAAGTGCTCAAGTCACTTTGGACAAGAGTCCGTTAAGTTGCTAACATAATAATCATGGGATGGGGTCAAGTCCAGTTTTACAGCTTTCCCTGGGAGGTCTGGGAGTCCACTGGTTGGTTCTGCATGGGGTCCTCTTCATCCAGGGCTATTTCTGTGAAGTTCTCCTCTGCTACGGGGTCATACAGCTGGTACTCCGGGGGGTCTTCCTCCCAGGTGGAGCTGTCGGTCGTTGTCAAGGACGCAGGGGGGTCTTCGATGACGGGGCCCTCCAGCTGGTCCTCGGATATGACGGTGTATGGTGACTCCACCATCACACTGCTGTTCGTGGCACCTGTCCTCGCCTGGCACTCGGGCTCTCCAACGCCCTTCTGCACAGGCATTTTAACTGCATCCTCGTACTGTGGGGGGCTCTCCAGAGCGTAGAGCTTGTATGGTGGCGGGGAGAAACAGCTGGCCAGTCTTGGGGCAAACATGTGGGACGGGGATCTGTTGAAGGTGTGGCCTGAGATGGCTGCAGATGGGAAAACACGACACAGTTTATTTGTGAACCAGCACCTTAACTTATGAGAGTCACACAAACAATTTAGCCATTTATATGACCTCAAACTAAAGTATCTTTTCACAGGAGGGATTCAAATTGACGACGTTGCTCAAAACACGAAGGGGAACTTTTTTAAGTCACCCAGGTTATCTGACCTAGTGGCTAAAGTAAGAGCATCTCTGCCAAGTGGACGTCTAACTTACAGGAGATGGTGCTGGAGCTGTGGATGGTGCTCTCATTGTCCCCGCCGATGACGGCTACTTCAAAGTGCTGCCCAGGGTAGGTGAGCATGGGGGACTTGGAGGCACGGCAGCAGAACCGGAAGCAGGTGACAATGATGCCGAGGGCCACCAGTGTCCCCATTATAACGAGAACAAACCTAGAAGGAGAAAAGAGGACAGTCCTTCTATTTCAGGTGGTTTTGGTTAATCCCAATTTTTTGGTCCTGCACAGTTAGTTACTGGTTAACTTTGTCATGAAAACAACACAATACTTCATCCTTGGCTGTCATCTTCTGATTATTATCTTGTGACCTTGTAAGCACTTTTTTCTCAGTACAAACCTGACACTGCAAATCTCCTCTGGTGGAGGCTTTGTCTACTTAATAACAATTTAAAAATTAGGTTAATTTAACAATTTATCTATTTATACAAAATTCACTTAGGCAAAAAAACAGATGTGCTTTTTATTATGAGGCTGAACTATCTGAATCAAGACGAAGGAATATTGTGTGTTTCACCATTTTGTTATATGTATATAAATGTACGGTGTATAATATTTAACAGAGACCTACCAAACGTACCAAAACCTGGTCAGGTCGTCGCTGCTACTTCTGCATTAAAAAAGAGATTCAACAAAAAAAGGTTGGATTTTTGTCAGAAATACGGAGATACAGAGACATGAAAAGGAGAGAAACGTGGTATGAAATCGACACCCACTCGTCCACGCATTGATCACTGGCCGCTGTCAGGGGGACCTGCGGGGGAAACACGGTGAAAAGAGCGTTAAAAAGGAGACTCGAACCCCGATCACCACCCCCCCGTCGAGCGGCCGGCCCCGCACCTGAGAACAGAGGGAAAAGAGAAGCAGCAGAGGGCCCCACATGGCGCTGGTCTGCGGACTTTCACTTGATCAACAGGATGATGATGATGATGACGATGACGATGACGACGATGCACAGTCCGTCATTATGTGCTCTCAGCTCGACGTGCGCCGCTGCCGCGCTTTCTNAGCGTTAAAAAGGAGACTCGAACCCCGATCACCACCCCCCCGTCGAGCGGCCGGCCCCGCACCTGAGAACAGAGGGAAAAGAGAAGCAGCAGAGGGCCCCACATGGCGCTGGTCTGCGGACTTTCACTTGATCAACAGGATGATGATGATGACGATGACGATGACGACGATGCACAGTCCGTCATTATGTGCTCTCAGCTCGACGTGCGCCGCTACCGCGCTTTCTTTCTTAAATAGGAGGAGCGCACCTGGCCACGCCCACACAGCCGCGCTCTGATTGGCCAGCACAGGGCTACGTGTGGTTTCCGAGCTGGAGCAGAGCGCCTTCAGACAGGTACAGGGCTGTGAAAAAAATTACCTTTTTCCACACCTGTTTTTTTTTAACAGCTTTTTGACAGTTCTGGCAGTAAATGAAGGGAGTCGGAGAGATCAAAGTGACGCGCGTCATTTCTCTGGAGCGGGAAAAGGAGAAATGTGCAGCCACAGGTACGAGAAAGTGTCCGCACCCCTAACTTTAACAAACCTTGAAGGAGGTAGTTAGAAACAGCTGTGGGAATACAAAAATAAAGAAGCCTGGAAAGGGGGACATTCTTTTTCCGTAGTGCTGTGCAGGTACAAGATAGGCAGTAGCTCAGGTAACAACACACAGGTGATATCGCATAAGTAGTAACACAGGTACAACACGAGTGAAAAGAAGTGTAGTAAAACACAGGTAGTAACACAGTAATAACAATGGGTCATGAAAGACTAGTATTATATAGGTACTGTACAAGCACCACATGTGTGCTGTATAGTTACTGCACTGGTACTCTACAGTCACTACACTGGTACTGTACAGGTACTGCACTGGTACTCTACAGTTACTATATGTACTGTCCAGGTACTGCACTGGTACTCTACAGTCACTACACTGGTACTGTACAGGTACTGCACTGGTACTGTACAGTTACTACATGTATTGTCCAGGTACTGCACTAGTACTCTACAGTTACTATATGTACTGTCCAGGTACTGCACTGGTACTCTACAGTCACTACACTGGTACTGTACAGGTACTGCACTGGTACTGTACAGTTACTACATGTACTGTCCAGGTACTGCACTAGTACTCTACAGTTACTGCACTGGTACTGTCCAGGTACTACACTGGTACTCTACAGTTACTACGTGTACTGTCCAGGTACTGCACTGGTACTGTACAGGTACTGCACTGGTACTGTACAGTTACTACATGTACTGTCCAGGTACTGCACTAGTACTCTACAGTTACTGCACTGGTACTGTCCAGGTACTACACTGGTACTCTACAGTTACTACGTGTACTGTCCAGGTACTGCACTGGTACTGTACAGGTACTGCACTGGTACTGTACAGTTACTACATGTACTGTCCAGGTACTGCACTAGTACTGTACAGGTACTGCACTGGTACTGTCCAGGTACTACACTGGTACTCTACAGTTACTACGTGTACTGTCCAGGTACTGCACTGGTACTGTCCAGGTACTGCACTAGTACTCTACAGTTACTGCACTGGTACTGTCCAGGTACTACACTGGTACTCTACAGTTACTACGTGTACTGTCCAGGTACTGCACTGGTACTGTCCAGGTACTGCACTAGTACTCTACAGTTACTGCACTGGTACTGTCCAGGTACTACACTGGTACTCTACAGTTACTACGTGTACTGTCCAGGTACTGCACTGGTACTGTACATTTACTAAATTGATACTGTAAAGGTAATAACATTCAGGCAGAATGTAGGCACTACTTCTGAGTTACATCAGTACTGCACAGGTGCTACAGCATTTCTCCATCAGACGGTGAGATGTGGGTAAATATTTATCGGCAGCCCAACACTGCAACCTGCTTTGCAGAAAAGCATCAGCTAATTGAATTTATTATAATAAATAGTATTGATGCTGCTATTTTTCCATAAGATATGAAGGCTGTTATATATACGCACCTTAGGCAGTGGTTGTGGTCGAGCCAGGAAACAGGAGCCATATTGATCATGTTATGGTAAAAGTGTGACTGTGTTGAAATGGCCAGAGTGGCACCACTGAGTTACAGATGGGGCACCAGATGTGTATCTCTGTCCCTGAACGTCGGATACGAGTTATTGCACACAATGAAATACCTGCTGTGGAAGTAAAAATACCTCATAATGGGCAAAATGCTGCTGAACCAAAGCATCGTTTTCACTGTACTTAATATACGAGAAAGGAGTGTACACTGTGTCTGTGTTGCTGCACGTTCTGCTGTTACTAAATTAAAAAAGTAAAAAAAAAAAATTTAACCACTTTATCTTAATTTGAAACAAAAATTATGCATACACAAGAAACAATATCATCTTTCAAAAAATTTCCTTTAAAAATTGTGCTTAAACTGAACTGTAATAATATTGGCATAGAACTAATCCCGTACTGGGTCTGTGTGGGACGGAATCCATTCAGCTCATTATCATTCCATGTTTATCATTATATTTCTGGTGTTTTGTCTTTGTTTCATTGCAGCACCGTTCACATGTGCAGTTGCAGATTTGCATTGGATTGTCTGAGCTCCTCCAAGACGGATCATGGTCGTCTCAACAGGCCCCAGAAGGGGGTTTGTGTGGTTCAGGTTTGAGCTGCTCCAGAATATGAATCCAGATACAAACTGGTCCAGTGCTGCGAGTCCGAGGGACCCAAAGACTTCCCTCCACCATCAAACATTAACTCTGAAGGCCTGTGTCTGCACAAATACTTACCACATTTAGGAATGTGATTCGGCTGATAAACGAAATATTTATTTGCTCAGTTCCACAGCACCTGAAATGAGTGGAGAGGAAAACAAATACAGGAAAAAGAGCAGCAAGGAAGTATAATAACGTATGTTTGATGATTCTAGTAATAAACTGTAGAGGAAAAATTATTTCATACAAAACAAAAGGCCATTGAAAGATATTTTCTGTCAGGTGAGTTTACTGGGCTGCCTGGGCTATTGAAACATGGTGCCATTCCCTTTCTTACCAGACAACCTTTCCAGTCACACCCATTTCCCTCTTTCTTGAGGAGAAGGATCATGGACCTACCAGTCACCCATCAGGTACTTGATGTCACACTTCAGGTATATTTTGGGCTACAGTGAGTCAAAATCCCTGCACCTTCACACGTAATTGAGAGGTTATAGTGACACTATCAACAGGTGTTACACAAAAGACTGTTGTGGGATGTCATGGTACGCGCAAACACACACAGACACACACACACACGCACACACTAAATAAGGATGTGACTCTACATGACTTGTTGCTGACAGCTGGTTGGGTGTGTGGTTCTAGGAAAAATGATAACACCCTGTAGTCTCATGCCTCTGGATTTCAGCCTGACGTTACACTTTATGACAGATAAAGTCCGTGGGTGACGGTTTCCTCACCTTTATAGCTTGATTTTGATTGGTGCAACTCAGACTGCTGCTGCCAAGAACCTGAAAAATCAAAATGAAAGACAATAACTGCTCCTATTACTGCTGACTAATATTTGTCCTGTTTACACACATAAATGAGATCTTGTAGACCAGTTAAAGAAATGTAGGCTTTGTCATGTGGGCTTGTGACCTCTGCTTTTGATCTGTTTTTGGCTTATGATCTTGTACAGGTTTCAATACCAGGACACTACACCCTGCTATTGTACTCTTAAGCTCAGATGTGTGATAACTATACTCAAAAATGCCATTTTTACCCAAGTCTTATTGGGGAGAAAGGGTCCTCCAAGCAATTTCTCAGTACAGCAGCATGTAAGTATTGTACTGTTATAGTAGCTGTTTAGCTGATGATCTGTGTACTCATATTTTGATTTGGAGTTGCCTGGAGGTCTAGCTTTTGTGGTCCATTGCTGTTGTTGAGGGCCACCAAGCCTTGAGAAAGCAAATGGATATTTATTAGAGCGTTAGTTGTGGGCTTTGTGAACGAGAGATGTACTGCGGCACTTTTACATGCTACATATGCTGGAATTCCGTCAGCCGAGGTTCTTGGTGACGAAACCGGATTCAATGTTTGTTCACAGAGGTAAAAGTCATAGGACATAAGTGGGACAAATAAAGGTCAAGATGTGCCGGAGAGGGAAAAAATACTTTGAGGCATTTAGACCATGTAATTACTTAATATTTATTATAAAATAGAGGTTTGGTATTGAAGTCATTCATTGTTCATTGTGAAAACTGACAGATTTACTAATTACATTATGTATTTCAACAAGCTTGAATTCATTGTTGAGAGTAACCAGTCAGAACACAGTAGTCAACAGAGGGATTGTAATGTGTGTATGTTGGAGTGAATTCTGAGAATTCTGAGACACATAAATAAACTGTGAGGATAGAACAAACACTGTGTTTGTTGGGACATCAGTGTGATAGGTAACCAACCTGGACGTGTGATACAAGAAAAACCATTAAGGATGTTTCGTAGCTGACTTGACGAAATACAATTTTGGGAGTAGTAATATCGTGACACAGAACGAACTGAATGTCCATCCAGTATGGGAGGAGTTGAGGAGAATGGAAATACAAACTGAGGTGAGATCAGTGGGATGGAGGCGCTTCAGTAGGGTAACCTGGCAGACATACATGGTCAGCAGAGCAGGGAGCACACAAACAGTGGTAGGAAAAGGGCTTTGCAGGAGAACGTCTAGGGCTACAAGGAGGCAGCTCAGTCACAGTGGTTCCCATGGCAACTTTGGCAAAATGGACCATCAGATCGGTAGATGGAAGAAGACAAGGAAGGAGCTAAGTAGGAGTAACACCGGGCAGATAAGCAAGAGTACTGCCAAGGGCAATAGTAGACAAAGTGGTGACAATCATGACCGTGACTAGAGCCATGGTGACCTGAGGAGCTGAGAATGTGCACTGCAAGTCATTTGAAGAGAGCCCTGGGGAAACCAGCACAGGGCTACAACTTTAACAGCTACATGAGTCAATCTAAAACCCACAGGTCACAGGCCATAGAAGAAGAGGTGGAACAACATAGACTTCTGGGTCATCCAGGGGCAACAGGTCTCCATTTGTGGGGAATCTTTGTTGTCCCAGATGGGTGGTGGTCCTGTGGAAGAAGAGTAAAGCAGATTCAAATCTCAACTGTAGTACCCAACTTTAGAAATGATAAAAATAAAGAAACTATCCAGTCCTAAAAAATTTATGTACCTGGACAATATAAGATGCTTTGGATATACAACAGATGTGGAGGTTCCAGGAAAGATGTCTTTGCAGTTGGGTGGTTGAGACCTACATCCCCCCATCGCAGCACTGCCCTTGTTTCAGTTACACCTACTTCCTGGAAAAGCTTTCACACAACAAAACAAAACCGGAAAACACCGGTGATGCCATGAGCTTTTCATTTGTGACTGAAGTTCCTCCTTATGTCATTGATAATGTTACAGCACATTGGGTCCTGACCCCAGCTCACCAGTGGATCAGCTGGAATTGCATCAACCCAATTGCTTTACATTGATCTGCTCACTGCCATGTGTGGAGTTAGTCTTGTACAGTTCTGGATTGCCTCGACAAGGAGGTACAGTCTTTAGGGTTTTTTTTAAAAAATCTTGCAGCACAGATGTAGCCGAACGCAATAACACAATTCTTAAGAAACTGGTGTGGAAAAAAATGAACTTGATTTACAAAGCCTTTAAAGAGAAGGCCTCCTTACCAGGGAATATCAATTTCCAGTTTTTTCTTACATCTGATCTCACAACATTTATCATGTCAAGAATATGATTTTCTTCATGTTTCTCCCCAACTGTACTTTATTTTCTGCTCAATATTGCCAGGTTGTTCTGTGGCCCGGAATGTAAAATATCTCCTGACAATGAGCAAAGATAAAGGTCTGTATATATTCCAATGTTGACAAAACATGGGTGAAAACCTGTAGTGCATTGAAAACCCATCAGTATAAAGCACGTGATGGCAGAGGAACATACTACGCCAACTACCTCTATGGAGCGACATGTATTGCCTAAACACAGGACTTTACCAACATGTTCTCATGTTCATGTCTTGTCCTTCGTTTCTTCTGTGAATTCCTGTTCAGCTCTGAAGGTCCGATTCCCAGCTGGAACAAGAAGCCCTTAAATTGAGCCCTCCAGGACTGCAGTGGCACAGTCCTGCTCTGTAGTGAATACAAGTTTAAGCAACCATTAACCTGGGATTTTTCCACCACTACATGAAACAGTCTGTTGCCAGTGGCGCTGGTCCCCATTTTGACCACTTTGGACTGAAAAACACATTTGGATAAATGTAGAGGTGTCTACGGTGACTTATATGTTGTCTTTATTTATATACAGAATGCATCAACAACAACTACAAAAGTGTGTGTTTTTTTAAAGGTGCAAACTCAGATCAGAAATAGAATGTTTAAAAAAAACATTGAAGCACATGCCATTTTTGTAATGTAGAGTCACTTACTGTATTCAGAGAGTCTTCCTGTCAGTGTGGTCAATGCACCAGAACCAGCACATACCCGGATGGGTTCCATCACTTCAGGAAACACTGTATTTCTGTGGCGACATCCCATCTGACACAGGACCACAGATGGTGAGTCCGACTGCCTGCTTAGGACAAAGGGGACAAAGTGACTAGGAGATATATGAGCCCAGAGTATTACCTGGAGCTGGACAGTTTTTGCTCTATTACAGTATGACAGCATAATACAGTACTACAGTAATTTTCTTAACCATTTTCTCACACATTCCTTCCCACATCTCCTCTGTTATCTTTACTTTAGGATCCTGTTCCCAAACCCCTCAGGTAGTCCTGAAGAATAAAATACTAGTTATACACTTTTGTAAGATATATCTGTCACTCTACAGCTCAGATATAAAACTCTACAAACAATTTACTTTTTTTTCTTTACAAAATCTCTTACCTTTAGGTAGGGGATTTTAAACTTCTCTATAGGCTGATTTTGGCGGGAAGTCAGGACTGTCAGTAATGAGAGCGGTGCTTGAAGCCGACTGTAGCACCACATATGGAGAACTGGGACTTTTTCTGTGTACCAGCACTTCCCATAAGCGACCAGATTGTTTTGGTGAACAGCAAAAGAGTGCTGGAGAACATGGCGATTATTCATAACAGCCCACATAGCTACATTACATTACCCAGAGTGCACTAAGTTATGCTGCAAATCAGCTTGCACGCTGCTTTCCTACTGTTTGTGCAAAATCTGTTTCTATTTATTAAATGAATATATACAATGAACATCAGCAATATCTCCTAGTAACTTCTCTGCTGCAGAAATTCAAAATGTAATAATTATACAATACTAATACTGAGGAAACACACCAATAAAAAACAATAATGGTACACATTATGAAATAAAGGTTATGGAATGCTGCTAAGAACATAACCGGGGGGCTCACCACTTCCCTGCAAACAAGGCAGTTGTAATTTTTTTTCTAAAACTTTGACTTCTGGTGAAATTTTCTGAAACTGGCACCAGCTCACTTTATTCCGTAGGGAAGATTGTACATTTTTAATGAGGACAGCGTTTGACATGTAGCTAAATTCACAGTACTAATAAATCACAGAAGCATCGAAAGGCAGAAAAATGCAACACAGATGTGTTAAAGTTGAAACCTCAGGCTGGTCTGTGATGGTGTAGCTGGAGAGAAGGCGAGGGAACAGAGCTGAGGCAGGGAAACAGAGCCAGGTTCTACACGAGGAAAAGGGGCAAACAGGTGATGGGGAGAACAAACGTGAGGTTTTTTTAAAAAAAAAGTATATAGTCAACAGAATGAAATATTAGACAACAAAACAAGTATAACAAAACAGAACAATTGCAAAGAGAGCAAAAAAAAAAACAAAACTACAAGTTAAGTACATAATCAAATGGTCTTTATAGCTGTACAGTTGCTGGAAGTCAAGATAGTGATGTATGGCTAAACATCACCATGAAACACAACAAAGTTCTTACCATTAAATTCATTTTATAAATGTTAAAATTTCCCAAGCAAAAAAAAATTAATGAAAGTGTATTTTCTTCTACCTTTTGACTTTGTAGAAGCCAAGCAGCACCTCTTTAAATAATACAGAAAAATCATTACACAGATGATCATTAATAAATCTATGTGTGTTTCCAGAGCGATAGGCAATAGGGTATATGAACAGTTCCAGAACAAATTTAGAAAAGAATCAGAGCAAAGAACACAAATACAGCAGGTTGTCTGTTTAAATTTAAAAAGAGACTTTTAGCTTGGTAAAACCTATGGATTAGTTTATCCAAAAGTTCCCTGATAATAATTCCGTAGGTGGGTTAAGTATGTTCCTAACTTTTTCCACTCTGTATTTCCAACATAGCTGTTCCAGGAAGATGTTACACTTGGAATAATGGCAATATCCCTTGAGAGAGGGATTCTTAAAATTCTTTTGTTTCAGACACAGAGCCAGGGATGCATAGCAGGATGTTGAACTGGGGTAGACTGTGGTGTAGCGGAGATGTGTGAGAGAAACAAAGACTTGCAGCAGACCTGAGCATCAGTTGTAGTGGGTGTGAACCGACAACTGCAGGGAGCAGCAGTACTTACGTCCAAGAAGGACCAGGCCCTCAGCTGGCACCCAGGTGGTGTGACAAACCCAACAGCAGGTTAAAGTTTTACATGCTAACGTCAATGCTAAGTCTAATTCTAGTGTTAAACCTTAAAACTTGCTGTCAGTCATGCCTTCATTACAGTCATATTTTCCAGTTCACTTCCTTCACCGTCACGCAGTATGAGATGTATTTACTTCTTACTTTAGTAAATGTTGAGGTGTTTTTCCAGTCGTGGATAGAGCGGCTGATTGTTCTGCTGATATGGACGTTCAGGACCTGCTCTCCTGCAGCTGTTGTTCTTCATAGACCATAATATTTGTGTTTAGTCTTACATACTTGACTAAACATGATTATTTATTTACTTATATTGTGACCGCAGCGTCTAATTCCAACACTACGTTGTTTTGTAAATAAATTTATTGTATGCATGCTGCTGCAGCCTTTTGCAGCTCTTTTGGGAACAAAAAAGATCTCATTCATTCATTCATTCATTCACTTGCTCATTCATAAATACAGAGAACAGGTTACAAAATGTACTTTTTTAGTTCCTCCAGGGAAATTTACACTCGCAGCAGCTTAACACAGACAAGTAACAAGGTGTACAGTTATACCCAAAGTAAACAAACACCAAATATCAAATGAAATCAATTAACAAAACAACAACAGCCAATTACAAACCACAAAAGTTAACAAATAACACAAATAGCTAAAAGAAAGCAAAATAACAAAAACAGATCATTTCAGTTAGTTACACCATAATAATTGCAACAAATAACTATCGAAATGCAAATAATAAATAACTAAATCAGTAACAAAAATAGACAAGTACAAATTTGTGTTACACCAGACAGTTAAAAAATAGTAATGAATAAGTTGCAGCACTTTAGATTCAAGGCTTTATCAAACATAATGAATAATAATAATAATAATAATAATAATAATAATAATAATAATAAGAGACATGACAGAATCAACTGGGGACCCATCCAGGATGTAGTCTCCTGACACAGTGCCCCGTGATTCTGGGATCCGCGCCGCACTTCACTAACCCTGACCAGGATAAAATGATTAAGGATAATGGGTGGATAGATGAAAACATGAATANTAAGAGACATGACAGAATCAA
The DNA here is from genome assembly GCA_900497675.1 of Arapaima gigas. NCBI lineage: Eukaryota > Metazoa > Chordata > Actinopteri > Osteoglossiformes > Osteoglossidae > Arapaima > Arapaima gigas. Next base: position 126,246 of record UFQX01000533.1, on the reverse strand, counting down.
CTGGGGACCCATCCAGGATGTAGTCTCCTGACACAGTGCCCCGTGATTCTGGGATACGCGCCGCACTTCACTAACCCTGACCAGGATAAAATGATTAAGGATAATGGGTGGATAGATGAAAACATGAATGGATGACAGAATGGAAACAAAAGCAGAAGGACGTTTGGAAACATGCACGACAATCAGGGCGGGGGCCGAACTCACTCTAACTGATGGTCTTTCGCTCCTGCGTGGCTTGGCTAGCAACTTGAGGAAGGACTTCAGCACTGCGACAGAGGGACGTGCCATGAAGGACCAGTGTGGATTTTCAGTGGAGCGCAAACTCAGCCAGTGGGCGGGGTGCAACCTTTGATCAGCCGTCAAGGAATTTACAGTTGCCAGTAAAAAATATTTATTGTGCTCCTGTTGTCTGGCCCTGTCTATCTTCTGCTCAGTTCATTGGCTCTGGATGCTGCTAAGACTGCCTGAGGTACCCAAGTCCGGACAAGCCAAGACAGTGAGTGCGCCTCTCCCCGAATGCGCATACATCCTACAACCTTCACGCTATTTCATATGTGAGGAGCCCATGTGAGCAGCCAGCTCACATCCGGTATCTGATATAGATATTTATTATTGACCATTAGTTTTTTATGTTTAACACTACAGAAACCTTTCACCCTCTCATCTTACATCAAAAAGAACGCTGAATAGCTTAAAGGTCAATTATCCACGTGACTATAAAAAATACTTTATTATTGATGAAAAATACTTTGAAAAAATAATCTTTGATGTGTAAATGAGAAGCTTTCAAGTTCAAAATTACAAAAATCATTGCCTGCCTGCCCCAGATTGGCATACTGGCATGTGTATTGATCAATATTAGCAAACCTCTGGCCATCAAATAAACTTCAGAAGGCTTTTTTCTGAGAGAGCAACTTGGCCAGAGTACCTGGTGATAGGGGGTAAAAAAGAGAACTGAGGGATTATGAGAAGTGCTACCATGCAAGAAAAAGTCCAAGTTCTACAAAGAGCAAATTGCCATAGAGGGTGTACCTACTGAGTACTGGCTCACTGCAACCACTGGTTGTACACACACACACACACACACACACACACACACACACACACACACACACACACACACACACACACACACGTACGTGTAGCTATCTAACACAGTAGCAATTCAAAGGTACAGGAACAGGACTCATGCTGGAGGTCAAGCCAGCAACCTTTGGCGAGGTTCAGACTTTGGCTCCACAGATGGAAATGCTAACTAGTTTTCTCTAGTTTGCTGCCACGTCTTAAGTTCAAACGTAACAGCAAAAGCAGGAGTTGCGTGTCTGCCACAGGTCTGTGTTGGTGAGTGGCACGGCTGGTGGGTGGAGGCAGCCTTCTGCAGCGGTCATGATGGCATGGGAAAGTGGGCAGGCTCTGGCTCCTACTGAACACAAAGTAGTGGAAAAACCCGAGACGCAAGAGGACAAATGAAGTGGCAGTAAAAACACAAACAGCCTGGAGACACAAAAGAACCCTGCAGATTGTTTTGGTCAACTTTACATTTTCCTTTCAGGCGCATGAGTCAACTGTCTCCATGATCAGAGGATATGGCCACTACTGACAGCCTATGGGGGCATGGAGTGTCTGTAGGCTTGGACCACTACTCTAATCTAGCATGTCCTGTTTACCTCCTCTAGCTCTATGAAATTATACATTCTCTGAAATAAGATTGCAGAATTTTTGCTTTTTGTGCTCTCATGAATCAGGGACAATAGGCAACACAGTGGTTGGAGCTGTTAGCTCTCTTGAACATAGCATTTACCCTGAACTGATAAAATAAAATTACCCTGCTGTATAAATAGGTATGTAGCTTAGAGTAAAAACCTTACATGATAAGTCACTTTTGAGGAAAATTTTACATAAATAAATAATTATGAAGAACAAGAAATATGTACCAAAACAGAGAGGATTTGTTTTTCTGTCAAAGGTTATCAGTTTGACTTTGTTTTCCTCAACAAGATCACCTTCTATTAAAGGACATCAGATCCACTTTGTTTTGCTCTCAGATTTGAGCTTTGATAATTTGGCTCCTTATGGTATACGGCTGCTGTCCAGTAACTGGGCCTCAGCCTCACACTAGCCAGTGTTTTGGTTGTCGGACCCTCCCAGCACACTAACCTGCATTTGGTCACTTTTTTACCAAAAATTTCTAAACTGAAATGGGTGGAAGCGCTGCTGTTGCACCCTTAAATGCTGCAGTGCAATATCCTGATTTAAAGAGCAGTAGCTCACATTATATCCAAATTATTTCTCGGAAACAATTTCTGTAGCTAATTGAGGCAGAAAGTCCAAACTGACACAGGTTTCTTCAGCTACAGTGGGATTTGGTCAATGTATATATTTTATATAGTACAGTACCTTAGCAAGTGAGATTAAAAACAATTGTGTTTTGCTACTTGGGAAATAAACCTTGACCTTTCTGGTCAGAGATCAATTTCCTCCACTATTCCAAGAAATCCCTAATAAAGTCTATTTAAATTATATCAAAGTGCGATAAGGCAGAACACACATTAATTGCCGGTATTAATGGCCTGGTTCATGTGGGGTTATCAGCAGTATGTGGATAGCCGTGTGTGTCTACTGTGCATTCACCTTCCAACTCAAACAGTCCAAGTGTGTAACAGCAGTAGTGAGATCATAATACCATTAATGTGTGCCGTTTTCTGCAGTTTTAAGCGTGTATATATAGAAAGTCAAACTTGCTGGAGTCACAGAAGGAAAAAGGCTGAGATCGCAAGTCAATCTATGTGTTAACTCATTTTTGCGACTTCTGCACTTAATATTTATATATTTTATCACATAACAATAACCCTGCAGTGGACTGGCATCTCATCCAGGGGTGGTTTTATAGCCTGATGCCCACACTCTGGGATAAGCTCTGGACTGCTGCGACCCTGCTCAGGGTTAAGCAGTTAATAATTATGGATGGATGAATGAATACACAACTACACTATCTATTAAATCATTCTAGGCACAACCTCCATCATACAACTAGAACAGAGATTTCCCCCAAGATTTGATTCAAAAACCATGTTTATGTATTACAGCATAAATTACCCATTATTAGTATAATTTCATCCATTAAGCATTTCAATTGCTCTGCAAAAAAATAAAAAGGACACAAAATCCTGTACAAATCTGGCTGAATATTAACTGCTGTTTTAACTGTGTCTGTATTTTACTGCATTCTCAGGACTTAGTGAAACATAAAGTCCTGAATGTCACTGCGGTCCCCAGAGTTCCCCAGAGTTCCCCAGAGGTCTGAAGGGTGAAGACGCTCTCTCGGGGGTGGCCGGCAGCCCCGAATGGGGGCGCTACACACACGACCACTAAGACAGCCTTAAAGAAATGCTGAACAAGTGGAAAGCAGACTGCAGTCTGGGTGTTTTGTTGTGCAGTAGGTCAGGAAAGATGAACCTCTAACCCTATTATAAAGATCATTAAGGAAGGTCTGTGAAAATGATTCATTGGGATTTTATTATTGTGTCTGAGCTAGCAGCACTTAGACCTCTTGGGACAGGTCTGACACACATCCCTTTCATACATATAAATATGTAGTGTGTAATGTTTGTTTTTAAATATCAGAGTGAGTGAATCACCATGCTGACACCTGACAATTCCCATCCCCTCCTCGTCTCTCCATTGGCTCCCTGCTGTTGCTCATATAAAGTTTAAGACTCTGGTTACAACTTAGAAGATGATTAAGGAATCTGCAAGCCAAGAACTGATCAATCTCTACAGCCCAGAAAGAATGTACTCATCACAAATAGTTTTGACCCTTTTGGGATAAAAAGAGCTCCCTCCGTTCCTCAGAGGTGCAGACTCCCCCCCAGCATTCACAGCCATTTCTCTCCTGATCTCCTGACAGCTACATAAATGAATCCAACACCATCTACTATGGTTATCTATATATCTTCTATTAGAGTGTATTTTCTGCAGTCACTTTTATAATGTAAAGCTTTTCCTCTGTTGTGGAATGCACTTTTTGCTTTGAAGAAAAAGGAATATAAATGTGATTTTTTAAAACAAATCGAGTTAATTATGCGTGTATTTCCACTATTTCAACCTCTCGAAAAATGACTCAGCAGTGGTTGAGGACGGACCCTCAGACCACACGTATGCCCTACAGTGGTTTCCAATGATAACGGTCATGTGCCAAGGTCGAGAGCCAATCGGTGGAACTGTGCTGTGTCATGAGAGACCAGTCACAACTACAGTACAGAATTGAATTCAAACACTGCAGGGCTACTGTTTGTCTGAGATAAGACAAAAATGCCATGGGAGTTGGCCAGTGTGCAGCCTCCACACAGACCTATTGTTTCTCCTCCACGTTCACATACTTTCTGAATAACGTATGTCAGTTTTAAAACGTATGCACTGCTTTAGAGCACTTTAGTGCCTTTCCTAATGGTGCTTCTGAAAGATCCAGGTTTAATTTGTGTCCATCAATGGCAGGAGTGGTAAATGTGTTTTGGGTCACTATAGTGTGTATTCCAGTCAGGCAAGAGCCCTGGCAAACATGAATGACAAAGAAAAACAACAATCAAGAATACCTGAAATGTAGATAATCTGTATTGTATGGCAAATATATCCATTAACCACATAATGGGGTTTGCATTGTGAAATCACCCCATGTGATGGGAAGTAGGAGTGTATTGTTGGTTTTGTTATGGAAGAAGTGTGAATGTGTTAATAAACTGAATGAGGGTGGGAGAGAGGGACATAATTTTACCTTTAGGCCTTTTGAGACATAAAGCATGTTTCTCTGCTAAAATGTCGGGCAGGCAGTTGTACAAAATAACCATTATACCAATAAGCACATATATTTTCAGATGGTGCTGCATTTTCACTTTGTACCATTAGGGGCAGCAAAAAGCACATAGACAGAACAGAACCTGAAATGGGGGGAGGAAGAATGGAGGCGGGCAGATTTACAAATTATTTTTGAATTCATTATTGCTGTATTCAAGACTTAGTTTTTGTTTGACTTGTGTTTTTATTGTGACTATCATGGTTAGTTTCTTTCTCCCTGCAACATAGGTAGTTTTGCATCTTAAAGCTGGTTGTTGACTAGATATTCTAGTGTCAGGTTTACCACAGTCAGGGCACAAAATGCTTGCCACCAAACAGAAAAACAGTTCCGTCTTGCTGCTATGTATTTTTTGACCACACAACATTAGTAAACAATGTGACCTTAAAACAACAAATGAATAAGTGAATACCAGTACTTAGTTCAAATACATTTATGGATACAAGTGTTAAAATTAAAAAAAAATCTAATTCTGTAGAAAATTCTGCCATTTTAGAAGGCTGTTAGAACAAATATTTTTTTCCTTTGTGTAGGAAGTGAATACAGGGAGAAGCTCCCCACAGTCTCAGGAGTTTTGCTAATGTCTGCTACTTTTATTTATATTCACTGAGATAATATTCTGGATCAGAAACTTAGATCTAATTTATTTTATTTTGCAGTAATGGAATTTATATTATGTTACATTTAATGTTTTGCAGTGGTCTACCATCCCATCCAGGGGCCAGTTCTTTAGCCTAGCACCCTCTGCTTCCAGGACAGGCTGTGGACTGCCGTGATCCTTCTCAGGATAAGTGGTTAATGATACTGGATGGATGGACAGATACATTTTATGGATGGAAGGTTAATTTACTAGTCACTTTTCTTCAAGCTGAGCTCAACAAGAAATTAAAATCAGTCTAAGTGTCTTAACACATGTCATATTGGAGAAAAATGTGCATTAAGTGAACACAGAACTAACAAACCCACTTCCTGGATGGAATATAACTATAATCCATAGCTATGTATTTATACAGTCTCTGTCATACATGTAAGACAAAATGTCAGCAGTCCCCTCATCTTGATTTCCTGGGGAACGGCAGGTACCTTGGCTGCTCTTGTCAGTAGGATGGTGTGGGCTCTGGCCCAATGGATTCTCCAACTGTAGCCAGGAGAGTCACGCTGTACACCTCCACATCATCTCCCTTTAGGGTAAGCTGTGATGTGGCATGCACTACCTCGTTCAGCTGTAACACAACAACCTCCAGTAAGGGCTACAACAGAACAACCCCCATTAGAGCTGTAAAACATCAAAAACTGTGTTGTTTTTATTCATCACTTTTTTCCACGAGTGAAACGCAACACAATGAAATATAAACAAATTTACAAGTGTTGTGCTGCGTTAAAGAGTAAAAAATTGTGATGGTATGTTTGCATTAAGGTAAAGAAATAGTGCTACTCTTTTGCTGCTGTGTCTAAACCCTCTGAATCCAAAGATTTTGACAACTTCCAGGTGTCTCATGAAATGAAAACAAAACAATGCTGCTTTTAAAATACCCTGAAATCTATTCTATGTGAATACCCCTGCTTTCAGTGACCACTTTCAGTCTGTGAGCAAAGACAAACTTTGCAAACAGCAGGAAAACAAGTTCCCTGTTGAGGCCATGTGTGTTTACACACAATGTTTGGCAGCTATTAATAAGTCTCCGTGAATTAAATGGGTGTCTGCATCCTGCCCTGTGGAGCAGATGCCTGGCCCAAAAGTAAATGCAGCTGTGTGACTTTGGAGCAGTATGCAGATCAGAAGGGGTCGATGGCTGCAGATGCTCACAGTATGGCCAACAGGGGGTGCCCACGTCACAGTGATGGTCTTCTGGGTGCCGATCTCCAGGGTGTCAAAGGCTGGCTCCACACTGAAGCCCTTCTGTTGCAGAGTCGGCAGACTGTCCCAGCACAGCTCCAGGACTTGCTGCAGGATAGAGGGAGAGGTGAGGGCCCTCCTGCTGTAAATAGCTCACCACCAGAGGCCCCACCCGCAAGGCTCCCAAAACAGCAACATCAAAAGCAATGATATGACACCTAAAAAAATTATAGCTCACAATTGTTATTATCAAACAGAATATCCTGCTTTTGGGATCTAGATTTCTGATTTTGGCATCTATCACTGTTTTCTTATTTCACTGCATCATGTTCTAATTCATGTTGTTTTGATAACATCACAGACAATTATGGGGTACAGTGTTGTTTTACCGTTTTATGATACATTTACTTGTACTTCTATTTAAAATTACTATTCTATTCTATTAAAATAGGAGGATTTTAATATGCTGAAACCTATTTAAGCTAAATGGAACCAGTCTACTCAGCAATGTATTTATAACTTAAGATATATACTTACATTCTTTAATCTAATTAATTCAGTAATATGTTGTTGTGGTCTATACTTGTAATTCCCTCTGAAAAAGCAGTATATGGAGGATTCAAGATATGAATGTTCTTCCACTATAAACAATTAATATTTAATTTATATGCCCACAACTTCTGGACATATTGGATGGCTGACTTTCATGACAATGATACCTGGCCACACTGTGAAATACTTGTACCCTATATCTGGACTAGATAGGAAAATTATTAATACAGATTCGTTATGTACCTGTACTTCAAGTTACAAATTTGTGCAAAAGTCAAACTTGTTCATAAGTCAAACAACCTTTTTAAATAGAACAGCAGGTAATGTGATGGTTGGGGCAACTGCCTTTGGATGCAGAGATTGCAGGATCATCTCACCTTTGTTATAGTACCCATGAGCAAGATACTTACCCTGAACTGGAAAAATGATCCAGCTGTATAAATAGATAAATAATTGTAGGAACCTTAAGATTGTGCATTGCTTTGGAGAAAAGCCTGAGCTAAATGAAACAAAGATTTTCATAATGTTACCATTATTGCTTTTAGAATGCTGTGACCTAGTGTTGCCACTGATCCTGATACAAAAGACAAAAATAATTTTAAAATGACCAAAAGAATGTCATCTCTACTGTTCCAAAAGCATAAGCCACTTTCACTCTGCTACAAGAAAACGTAACTAAATATAAAGTGCAAGGTATTTGTATTTTCAAAAAAATTATAAACTAAATTTTTGTAACACAAGGAGACAATGTTCTTTTGTGTTTTAAGACTGTGTCTGCCTAGATGAGTGTTACTGTGCTACAGGTGTTGGAACATGTCCTTGCATTGTTGACCAACCGAGGGAAGTTACCTTCCTGGACTGTGCCCAGCGGAGGAAGCCCACCTCCAGCTGGCGGACTGCTGGGAGCACTGTGTCATCGGTGTGGAGTGCTCTGAAGGTGAGCAGGACAGTACGTGGGGCTTTGTCCGTATCTGCTGTGGAGAAGGGAGAGAAATTAAGCCAACTGTGGCACTCAGTAACTTTAACAGCCCTGAGCCTCTTTCTAACTACACTAGTAATAACACAGTCAGTGTCATGACAGGATTCTACTACTCTGTGACAGAGCATAACATTGCATATTTTATTTCTGCTCTCACTAGATGTTAATAAACATGAATATAGTGCCATAGACCTCAGTACCTGCATGTTTTGAGTCCTCCCCAAGTGGAAGAGTGGCAAGGGACTCGATGGTCACACCCAGGGGGTCCCCACCTGTCAGGAACATGGGGCGCCTGCCAGCTGCACCCTTCAACTTCAACTCGCACACTGTTTGCTGGAGGCCAGAGTAGCAACAAACTTTTGGTCCACCTGGTTGCCCAGGACAGTAAAAGGAAGTAGACTGGTGACCAGAATGATGGAGGTTAACATCCCGGATCGACCCCTGCTGCTGTGTCCTTATCAAAGGGCAGTTCAATCATTGGAATACTTACACTCAAATAGCTATAAAAATGTCATATTTAAGGTAGCTACTACAAGTCTGCTTTGTTTTAGGTGTCTACTAAACATTTGCACCTCATGTTACGCATACATGAGAATTATATTATGTTATAAAGATGCGCTGGGACCCAGCACTGTAGCACTGTAACTGTGGAGTTTGGGAGATACATTTTCAAACATCTGTCCTTCAGAGTAGACAAAACTGAATGGCAGGGTCTCAGGAGGTTGTGGGTACAATAAACCGATTACTACACTGAGTTGCATGAATTTGTCTGGGCAAGGATTCTACAAGATGCTGGATATGTTGTGCAGGAATGTTGCACTGTACGAAAATGATTGTATTGTGTAGTTCCTTTAAATTGGACAGCTATACAATCTTGCTGCAAACAGCCCTTTCCACCTTGCCACCTCGCTCAATATGGTTGAAATCCATGAATTATGCAAAGGACTGAAGCCATGAAAACTCAGTGTCATGTTCCTGGAACCATTCGGGTCACAATATGTGCCATGTGACAGGGTGAATTATTGTGCAGGAGATGTCCATCTGAGTTTAAACTGTATCCACGAAGGGATGAACTTCTTAGGCAATAATACTCATATATGCCATGTCATGCTTTTTTGTTCTTCACTGACAGCATTGACACCACATGGTTTTCTGCTGTTGTAGTTCACTTTCAGACAAATTCTGACAAGTGGTGTGTTTTGAGAAGACATCATGCACACCAGTGTTGAATTTGTATGTAATTTACCTGGTTGTGGCCCGTCTGTTTTCTTGATTCTTACCATTCTCCTTTGACTCCTCTGTTCCACAAGCTGTTTTTGGATCACCAATCACTGGTACTTTTTGCTTTTTGCACTGTTCTTAGTAAACCCTTGATTTGGTTGTGCACGAAAAACACAGGACAACAGCTGTTTGGGACAGGCTAAGACAATCATGTCTATTGCCAACTATCATGCCAAATTCAAAGTCACAAAGGTTACTTGTTTTATGCATTTCGACACTCAAATGAGCACTAACAGATGCTAGAAAAACGGGTTTACCTGATTTGTATCGCATACTGTAGTGATGTATAAATTGGATGTACAATTTTTTGTGAAAGTGGGAGTGTACCTAATAAACTGGTGACTCAGGGTACTGCAGATATCTCATTTAAGTTTATTCCTTGTACTCATAAGATTATGAACCAGAAGTCTCCTCTCCCAGACCCAGGTAATTAACTCCTGCCACAGCAGTGTCCTAAACAGAGTGCTTTCCTCAGCAGACCATTGCAAATCCTAAAGTATGATCACATACACATACTCATGCTTACATAACTATTTAACAACACTCTTTTTAAACTGATCATTTGGTACAGTAATACGTACTGAACGAGGAACATGGCAACATAAATTTCCAACCAAAAATGTATTAGAGGTGAGTCAGGCATTGTCTGAAGCCCAGGGTTTGTGGTTGAGAATTTGTTTAGAACCCACCCATGTGAGTCAAATTGCCCACACTTGCCAACCCTGTGCATCATGGGATAGATCAGCAGTTGCCTTGGGATCCCAAGTTGCTCCACTGGTGAGCACATCTAGTAGTTGTGCAGTTGTGCCGTTGATTCTGCACATCACTTGACCTTGATGCGCCACATCAACAATATTAGGATCAGCATGTCTTTCCTTACCGGATGGGGAGGGGTTCATGGGAAAAAGGCACAGAAGTAACACATGGGGGGACTGTTGATTTCATAGACAGGTGAACTATCATATCCTGACTATAAAGCTACACAGTGACTGCAAGAAATGGACAGGTAGTTCCCGCAGAGACTCAAAACATGCAATATTTTTACCATCCACTCGCCATCAACTGGCTCCTGAGGCTAGCTACTCCTCAACCTTTTCCTCTGGCTGTGTTGTTTCACCCTAGTTTTTACCTTCTCTTGGGTGCTGAGTGTGCCATGTAGGAAAAATGTTATTTTTAGGTCCTGCTCCCCTGACATTTCATCTTGGTTGCACTAATTCAATGTTCTCCTGTCACATGCTCTATTTTTAGCAGAAAGTGTGTCATCTCTGCTAGCAAAATATTACTACTGCTGGAGGACAAGAACAACACCTTTATTGAGATACCATTTTCTACCATGACCCACAGCCATAAGGATGAACTTCCCGTAATATGTAACAGTGTAAGCAGATGTGAACACCCTGCCAGGTGCTAGTGCACCCTAAAGGGCATTTCCCAGTTCATCAGCTCATCAATGTGGATAGTTAGGAAAATGGGTAAAATGATGATACCTGATTCATAATCTCTACGATCAGCCTGTCAGAGAAATACAGGCTCTCGTGGTCGGGTCGGAAGGTGACTGTGACCTCTTGGGTTTTCCCAGGGGGGATGGCGCCCTCTGCAGGCGATGCACTGAAGACACCCATACCACTATAATTCTGTGTACCTGGGCAAAGGAAACTGCTGTCAGGCTAAGCAAAAGCTTCCGGTCAACTCACACTTCTCTGTTTATTTTCTGGTATGAAGCTAAGCTATATGGGCTACATAGGAATATTCCATGCATTATTTACATTTGAGCAGCTTTAGGACAAAACTTTGTATTCCACATTGATGCCAAATATTGCTGGACTGTAGAATATCCCCAAGTGTTATTTATTGAAATTTTACATTATACTATAAGATTAAGCCAGAACTGTGTATGCATTTGATATTCAGAAATTAAACACTTTGCATTTGATTTTTGCAGTTATTTTTCCTAGTTCATTACATTAACATTTGACCTTGCAAATCATCTCTAAAATCATGACTAAATTAAATTTACATATTTAAGAACCGAAAAGAGAAACAAAAAAGAACAATATTCCACAAAAACGAACTTCTGAGAATAGGTTTCGGTAGATCAGGCTGCATACAGTAAGAGTCTTACCCACAGTAGGAACAAGGTCTGGAGTGAGGAATTCTGGGAGTCCTTGTTGCTTCTGGTGATCACTGACACTTTCCAGGTGGACACAGAACTTTACTTGCAAGGTACAGGTGTTTTGCAACTGAGGAGTGACAGAGCTGAGTTAACACTGTTGCCAATGCTGATAAGTAACACCAAGTTAGGCTTCAAGGGGACATCGTACTGTAAATGTTTGTGAGATGCTCTCCTTCTCCAGCACATATCCAAAGTCCATGAGTCCCCCATCTTGCGAGCAGGTTACTGTAGGGTGCACCCCAACGCCAAGCAGCAGAAGGTGCAGAATCATCTCTTTGCTCCTGATCTCAACTGTGTCATAGTACTGTGAACCATCAAACAATGACAAAGAAATTCTGTGGTCATCCACTGTCATGGCACTAAAAATTACCCATAATGTAGCACCTTCTTTCCTTCAGGTATTCCAACTGAAGCATTTCCACATATACCTTATTGTTAGACATTATGTGCTACCTATATATACTGTGTACGTAACTATCTGAAAACTACTTGAGACAGGAAGGGTCAGACTGCCTACAAAATTTTTCTGCCAGATTTGAACAAAGGAAGATTAACTCTTCTTTGCCTTTGAGTAAAGTTAAGAGTGCATGTGACTGTTTTCTCCTCCCCACCTCCCCCTTCACCTCTTTGGTGCTCCTGGGGGTAAAGCCCAGCAGGATGGACTGCGTTGCTCCAGGTGGCAGAGGCCTTAGGGCATTCAGAACCATGAAAGGACTGTTGACATCGAGGAGGGAAGATTTCAGCTGATAATGCCCTCATTAAGGGTGTCATGGGTGCTTGTTATCAGAGCTATGTTTAGATATGCTGACATGGGCAGTTTATTTTACACACACTTCTTTACCTATTTATACAACTGGACACTTAGTGACCATGTTTCGTCTCAACACCCTGTTCATGGGTACAACAGCAAGACGCCTTGGTTTTCGACATGCAGCTCTTAAACGCTGCACCACCTGCCAAGTCACAAGCTGTTTAGAAAGGATACTTCCAGAGTCCTTTCACAGAAGTTCTGCACTGCAACTCTTTGTTTTGCTGTCTGGCCTGAGGTAAAAAAACAAAAATAATTGACAAAGAACATAGAGACATCCAAATATAAACATCTCTTTTGTCATAAGGTCATGACTTGGAATGTGTAAACTTCTGTATGCAAAACTGTAAGAGGCTGACCTATCGCCACCTGCTGGAAGTTGATGGTAGTGTTGCCACCATTGGAGACGATGGCCATAAAGGGTCGGACAGCAGGGCAGCGCAGCTCCAGGTATAGGGTGTTGTGAGGGCTGATGAGAAATATGAGAACATGTATGAGCTACAAACACCAATAGGAAGCACAGTGGACCCATAGCACAGGATGCAGTGAGTAGGGGTTATGGCCCTAGGTTTGCAATCTAAAGGCTTGTGGTTTGGATTCTGTGGGTTTTGTATGTTACACTAAACACTGTGCATTATGTAAAAATTGTCTTTTTATAGAAATGACACTGATAGTAAAAGTTAGTAAAATCTTTATTATTTATTTATCTGACACCTTTCTCTAAAGTGATTTATAGTGTTATATTAATGCAATAAACTACCCACAATGATTTCCCTTTTTCTACAGCTGGGTTATTTTTATTGTATCAATTCAGGGTACATACCTTCATAAAGGGTATGGTATCACAAAAGGAAAAGTGAACTTGTGTCTTATGATTGCAAGTAAACAGCTCTAACCAGTATGCCACCTGGTGCAAGTTATACAAAAAAATCTCCATTACCAATATACCAAAATTATCCTCATTGTCCATTACAAAATTATTACACATTCACTTTCCCAAGTAACATATTAGCAAAATTTCCCCACTGTCCACAACTAAAACTGACTTTTTTAACCTTCAGCATATTGATGAAAGAAGTCATTGTTAAATTACCAAAATTCCCACAATAGTAAAATCAATACCACTGCCAATCACAAAATTTCTAAAATTATTCTTGTTGGCCCTTACAAACCCCCCAATAATTCATTGCCATATTACTAAAATCTTATCCTACCAGGTTACCCCTCCTTTTCCCCCTTCACTGAAGTTGTCAATCTCAGGAAGGGCACTGTAGTGCAGGAGAATGTGCAGCTGAAAAAACTGGCAATCAACTTCAATTTAAGTGTTTATCATCAATTTCTAAATCTCATTGACTTTCACATCCTGAAGTGAGGCTGATTATAGTGAGGCCCCTCGTGAAGGAGCGTCACTGTGGTAGAAGCATCGAGTGCAAGGTTTGTACAAGTGAAAAGTACCTGTATGGAAGTCCCTCCCCCTGGCCACGGTCTGGGGTGTCACTGTCGGAGATGAAGCATGGCACAACATAGCGGTGGATGCGGCCGGGGAAGGAGCGCAGCAGGGAGGTCTTGCCTGCCACGTACTCTTGTGAGCTGGAAGAGGCAAGAAATCCTGCTGCTGAGCATCTGACTGCATTGCATAAGACAACCTGGAAGACAGTGTGCTACATAAATCACTAACTATGGGGATCAATCATCACAGACAGGGGGGAGCATGCAGCAAACTTAGATACAGGGGAAATGTAACTCTGTAAAACACGTTTTCAAGGGCACCGATTTATTTTGAATCATGATGGCTCTACTTCATTGCTTCTCATTGGCTTTTAACTACAGACTGGTGTATTTACATAAAGTATGCATGGTAATGTGCAGTACATGTCTCTTAAAATGAATCCAATACTTGTCCTAGCAACAATATGCAGAGAAATGAGTCCAAACTGTAATGGAGTTAATCCAAGCAATGCCTGCTGTACTACTTCATTTACATTTTTGGAGAACATGTTTATTCTGAGAACTACCTTCAGGCCTAGTTCTGACACATTAAGACAATTTCAGCTTAAAAACTTATTTCCTATGTGCACTGAGCAACAAGAATGGGAGAAAATGATGTGTTACCCCTCCTGAATGTCCTCAGGGCTGGGGGGCAGAAAAGGACTGTGAGGTTTGGGGGGTGGGGGTGCCTTAATGGCCTCCTCTTTCAGGGTTGGCTTGGATGGGGGGCGGGTGGGTGTTGCTTTCCTGCCTCTTGCCTTTGTGTCTGGCTGAGTCTCTTTCTTCTTCAGAGTCAAGCAAGAAAAAGATTCAAGTAAGAGGAGGAAACTCTACCTCTGTGAGGACTATAATAATTTTTTAACCAAAAAAGTAAACAGAGATGAAACAACAGACAGAAACTATACACTGAGAGCGCACAAACATGCCTGGATATAGGAAAATACAGTAAAAGGCGTAAAAGTTATAGTATTCAGTGCAAGTGGTCATGTAGTGCTATAAAATTTAGAAACGGGAACAAATAATCTTCAAAATTCATGAGTTATGATGGAGCCTTTTAATAAAAATGAATGTACTACACTTGCAGTTATCTGTAAATTTAATGGGTGGCATGGTAGCACAGCAAATAGTGCTTAGACTGGGTTTTGAGTCTAGCATCAGCCTGTGTGGAATTTGCATGCTCACTCTGTGTGTTTAAGTTTCCTCTCACAGTCCAAAGACATGTGTTTAAACTTAATTGGTTCCTCTAAATTGTCCATATTGTGTGATTGTGTCTGGCCACTCTGCGGTGAACTGGTGTCCCATCCAGGCTGTTGTTTCATAGCCTGGCACCCAGTTCCAAGATAGGTTCTGGAGTGCTACAAAGTTGACCAGCAAACAGTTCTTAATAACAACGGGTGGATAGAAACAAACAAATATAAATTATATTGAGGATTACAATAAATAAACATGAATTAAAGCAAACCATACATAAATAAAAACTAAAAATGGTAAAAGTTAATAAAATTGCCATATGTGAGGGCAGTCATTATATTTTGTTGTCAGCAGGTAGTTCAGTTAAAGGGGCGAACTTCAAAACATCTGTAACCAGAACAGTTCAAGTCTGAATTTTTACTGAGGGCAACAGGTAGAGTCTTGTTTGTAATATCCTTGAGGAATGTCTATCCTAAGCTGCTCCACTAAAAATTACCCTGCGGTATAAATGGCAAATAGTTGTAAGATGGTTTGGAGAATAGCCACAGCTAATTAACAGTTAGCAGTTGCAGTGTCCTCTCTGTAGGAGCTGTACTCTGCCTGGCAGTGGAGTGTGAGGGAAGGTGAACTGAGGACAGATGTGGAACAAGTTCATCCTGCCGACTCACTGGCACCTCCAATTCGACCTGCTGGTTGGCCATGGCCTCCAGTTCAGCCTGCTCAGCCTCCTTTTCCTGCAGCTCGTGTGCTTGGCACACCAAGCGCACGGCCTCCTCTCTCACTTGCTTGTCGCACAGCTGAGGCCGGAAAGATACCTGGACAAGGCACCTCTGGAAACACAAGGCAGATGTTGCTTACAACAATGCAGGGCTTGCTGTTGCACCCTTGTGAGAGCAAACAGACACAAGAAACTTCTTTAAAACTATTCCACTGTGTCAAAGAGCAAATACTATAAAAATTATTTGATCAAAGGTCTGATGAAAAAATAAATGAAAAAAACAAAAATGGCAGCAGCTAGTGTAGTGTATAGAGCTGTCTCCCTGGAATATATAAACCCAGGATTGAATTCTCACTCCTGCTGTTTCTACCCTTGATTAAGGTTCCTACACCTGATTTTACTAGAGAAAAAATTACAGTGCTGTATAAAACTGTAAATTAAGTATAATACCTTAGTATACAAGGCTAACACGTCTTGCAAGCGAGACAAATTAATACATAATAAGGCGTTGACATTAATAAATGTGTGGATAATTAGACTGACTGGAATTAAAATTTTGTGTTTCTTTATGAATGCCATCTTGTGTGTAGTGTACAAGGCTTACCTGTCCAGGTTGGACCCGACCCACAGCTGGGGCGATGCTTATTTCGGCATTGTTTGGGATGATAAACTCAAACAGCCTGGGCCCTACGGGGGCGATGGGACCATTGCCAATGCGGGGCATGGGACGTGTTAGCTCGCTGCTTCCTGTGTGAGGATTGATTACGTGCAGCACAGCCGTGGAACAGTCTCCTAGTGCGGTTGCAGCAAACTCCACCAGGGAGTGGGACAGCTCCAGAGGAGGGTGGACCCCCACAGCCTGACATGACAGCCTGAACTCCCTGCAGGGGTCCAACCCCAAAAAACTCAGTCAGACCACTTAAGGTTGCAACCTATAAGCAGCGTTACACAAATATAGTTACTTATAAATAAAAACAGGCAACTTTCTGGTTTTGAATGCCGCTATTGTTAATTCTGTATTTAACTGATACTTTTCTGCATGGTATCTTACAATGTTAGGTTTGTCCACTAAGCTGCTTAAAGTGATTTCCCATTTATACAGCTAACAAGTGAACAGGGATTCTAACCAAGGTCTTTTGATTGTAAGATAGCGCTGCACACGATGGCATCTACTGCCTCAGTGCATTCTATAACCACTTTGTCATAGTCATTATTAGCTGCTTCTTTATGATGTATTCAATTTCTCTTTACCATTAATACAGCATCAAGAGGATTTGTTTTCTGGTGTCCACACTCAAGAGGTCAAAATTTGAAAATCTCTAGGTTTTCAGTTTTGGGTCCAGTGTGGTGGGATGAGTTCCACAGTCCCTCATTACTGCTGAATCCCTCCCAGCATTCAAGAAGGATCTTGAAATTCATCCTTTTTCAGAGCCATTTCTCTACTTATCTCCAGACAGCTTCATAAACGAGTCCGACATCTGTTATGCTTTTCTATATATTTGCCATTTCAATGTCACTTTTTTAGGCCGCTACATGAGGGATGTGAAACAGGAACATGGTGGGATCAGACTAACAAGCTATGTTGTGATCATCATGTCTGTTTCTAAAGCTCTTCGTCTGTTTTTGACACTTTTTTAAATAAACTGTACATCTCTTTGGAGAAAAGTATTTGACACATGAATAAATGCATGTTTTGCACAGCAGTTGTTAGTTGAATATGACAGATTATTTTGACAATGTTCCTCCTCCCCACGCCACAGCTGTGTCCTACTTGCCTGTTAATTCCTGACTTGCAGACAAGCTGAAAGTTGAATTTTCCTGCCTTTTGGGGACTGAAGGTGATGTCCAATTCCAAAGTTTCCAAGGGCAATAATGTACCAAAGCCATCATTGGGCTGAATGTCAATATACTATGGAGGGGAAGAAAAAACACACAACATCTTTTATGTGTCTTCCATTTTGATGAAGTACACAAATGAAGACTCAGCTAGAGACCAATAGATGGCGATCTTACTCTAGTGATGTCCAGATCAACACACGCTTTTCATAATTCACAAAATACCCCCAATAAACCATAAATCATACAGTTAATTACATACAGGATAGAAGGACTCTATGTGATGATAGGAAAGAATTGGGAAAGAAGCTGTTGTTTGTTAGAAGCTGTGACTGAAGCAGTGTTGTTTGCCCTGCCAACACTGCTGAATGTTGTGCATTATAATGCCTCTGGCACATGCTATACCTTTGGGATTCCCACAAATCCAAAGTCCTGGGGGAGAAGGGAGAGGTTTCTGAGGTGAACGCTGGTCTTCACCGACTCAAAAACAGAGCAGTGGCCAAAGTCCACTTCAGTCATGTCAAACTCCAGATCAGAGGTTGTGATGATGGCGTAGACCGTGAATGAAATGAGGTGGACCTGAGGTTCAAAAGAAAAGATGCTGGTTTTGGAACTGATTTTACTTTTATATGAATTCAAAAAGAAGTGGGACAGGTCCACTTTCTAGAACAAGAAAGAGACACTAAACAGTTAGAATGGTGGAGATCAGGGATTAAATTAATGAGGGGGTCAGGAATGTGGTGATTATGGCAACTGGTCTGAATTCTGAATTGTTCTGTGTTTGAAACCGGCTTCTGCTGTAGCTTGGTTCACCATGGCACTTACTTTATCAAGGGTAAATTGTAATGTTGCTTATCTAAGATAGCAAGTTGTATTGAGAACAGCCTCAGCTAGATAAACAACAATGACTATCAGCAGGCGTAAAACCAGACTGTTCAGAATGCACTCAGAGCTGGCAGGGGGTGCCAGTGAGCTATGCACCAGGGACACATCTTCATCCCACAGTCCTGCAGTAGCTGAGGATGTAGGCTGTTTAATCTCCCACAGAAACACAACCTGTGATGGAATCTGCAGTAACTGTGCTCAATAAAACACAGACTTGGGTCCTCTTAAAAAACAGTAGAAGCTTTAGAGTGCTTATAGTTCATTACAATGCCTATTATTTTTATGGTGCATTTTAAAAATACATATAAACACACAAAGATATAAACACATGAGTATACTGTATGCCTGCTTTTACATAAAAATTCTTAGCAATATAAAGTAGTGTCATGTAAAGAGTAATGCAGAGTGATGCTTTGAGAGTGATGCTGCCAGGTGACCTTGTTCACCTAGGCCTACCCTGTGGGTCCCTGGTACGAGCATGTGCCAGCTTGGTGGGTGGGCAGGCTGAGAGCTGGAGGACAGGCCTGCACTCTGCATGTGTCTCTGGCCCCTGTGCAGATACTCAGCAGGGTGCGATAGCAAAGTAGCTGCATGTGTGGACCCCCCAACCCACACTGGGCGGGAAAAGAGAAAGTGCACCGTGGCATTTTGAGCAGTAGAGAGCTGAACCTGGTCCAGAAAGAGGAATTAAGATTACTCATTTTTGCAGAAGCTTCATTTCCACTGGGTACCCAGGGTTAGGAATACTCAGCCCTGGTTCTGTGGTCCTTTTTATTTCAAATGAACTTAATTAACCTTGATTGAACTGCTCAGTGAAAAGAATTAGCCTTGACTGAACTGCTTGACAAATGAATGACATGGTTCAAAATAAGTCCAACGGAATGCGTCAGTTTAGTACCATTGAACACAGTTTTATTTTTTAAATCACTTTAAATAGCATTTGTGTTTTTGGCCCAACG
Source organism: Arapaima gigas (assembly GCA_900497675.1). Lineage (NCBI taxonomy): Eukaryota > Metazoa > Chordata > Actinopteri > Osteoglossiformes > Osteoglossidae > Arapaima > Arapaima gigas. Next base: position 106,690 of record UFQX01000533.1, on the reverse strand, counting down.
TAATGATGATATTAGCAAACTATGGGAAATGCATTACTGCAAATAAAATATTGTGAATTTCATTCATATATGAAACTTTTACTTTATTGTTGAACTTAAAGTTTTGACTAATTCTTATTTATTTAACAATGAGTCATTAATAGTATTTTTTGTGTTTTACAGGACAAAATATTTATAACATAAAAAGTACAAGCCTGCTTCAAACAAAAAAGTTAAAAAATACAATTTAGATGTATATGGGTAGTTCTGCTGGAACTCATATACAAGCAGTAAAACTAGTGAGTTGTCTGGACCACAGCTGAGAACCACCTTCGTATAATTCTGAGGTTTTTTCATGGAGAGGAAAACAGTGCTTGAAAAGATCCTCTGAATGTGCTTGACTCCCTCCAAGTACTACACAGATTACTAGTTGTTAAAAAGATGTATTGCAACAGATTAAATCATTTTAAATGTCAACATTCATAAATGTCTTTGAATCACCATATACCCAATGACTACTGTTTGCTTATATTCAGCCTTCAGATGGTATATAAAAAAATGATCTAATTCTAAAGGACATGATTTAATCCAGAAGAGAGCTAGTTAAAATTTGGAAGGAAAAGTTTAAATTTTTTTAAAAATTAATTTTTAAATTATCTTAAAATCCAATCAGGGGTACATCACTAGGGTCACTGAATAAAGGGTGATGGATTAGGAATTAAAGCGTGAATATTAGGGGTGGAATTTGTCTGAGAAGAGAATGACCATTCCTCTCAAAGAAGTTACTAACCTGATCTGCCTGTATTGTCAAGGGGACTTCAAGAACTCCAGTCTCACTGTCGAAGAACTGAGATGCATCCTTGAGCAAGGAAGACCTAACGGAAACAAAATCAACAGTAGTTTCACAATAGTTTTAACGGTAAATCACACTGGAAAAAAGTGTCTGCCGAATGAATACATCTATCAAATACTCTTTTCCAAAGTGAATTACAATTTTAGGTCAGCTACTAACAACAATTTTACCTTCAACAAACCCAGGAGGGCCAACTACAAAGAGACTCCTACCTTTACACTACCTGCTGAGCTATTCAATCACATGTTACTAAGATCACAAAAAACCTGTGCAAAAGACAATTCACACCTTTATAACATTAGTAATAAAAGAGTAAAAGACAATTTTATCCAAAGCAATAGTTTACAGTTGTACCTTTCATCCATTTACATAGGTAAATATTTTCTTCTGATATGCCAGTTTAGTTTACTGCTCAAGGGAATAAGTTGCTAATCCTTCTCAGTACATGTTGGCATTATCACCTTGTCTGGTGTTTTCAATGTAAATGAGGTACAAAGTGAAACGTATCCTCCAATACCTGTTGAAGCACAGCCCTCCAAGACCGGATTTGGCCACCCCAACTCAAGGCTTTAACAGCAGAATGTGAACGAGCATTTTTAAACTGGGTACTGAACCAGTGGCACTTTAAATCTCAAAAATCTCAACAAGAGTAGGATGTGCAGCATATTCAGAGGACCAAAGCAGAAAGGCTGGAAGTGGAGTCCTGTAGAACAAAGCTGAACCACTGAGCAGAAAAGAATGCTGATGTGTTAAATATATAGATTACAAAGGCAGGGGGTCTACGGTCACAAGCCACTGATTTTTTTTGGTGGAGACCATCGAAACTCCTGGAGCTGTCCATCAGCTCTGTGGGATCTGAGTCACTTGGTTGTGGTGACTGGAGGCCATGTGGAAGAGCTGGGGCTGCTCATTAGGGCAAAAGCTGTGCTGGGTATAAGCAGAGGGCTTGCTGTTGCATGTGGGATTGTCTAAACTCTACAGAGGGGCTCATTAGTCCTGCAGCCTTGCTGGAGCGCCTGGTAGAATTTGCAACTTGATTACAAAAAAAAAAAAACAGGATTAAAAGGATAATGCCTGAAACCTACAAATTCAACAGCTAACATGATGGCTCGATGCATTTAAAGTTAAATATAGATAAACGAAAGTGAAGTAATCAAACAGACTTCAGTCATTAGTGTAGTGTGCTCATGTCCCCAGCCCAGTCTCTCTAAAAAAAACGGAGCTGAACAGCACGAAAACTGTAGCTTTAAATGTCATCAGCTGTACATGATTTTAATAGAGTCCCCAGATATCTGATCTTCTGACAACTGTGATGGGCCCAAAAATCACTTTGGCTTTTTAAACAAGCCTCTGGGATGAAAATGTTGCCCATGCCTTATTACATATTTTTACACCCAGCATAGCTGAGCAGGTCCGCAGGCATGCATCCTAAAATATGTAACAAACAACAATATTAATTATTTGTTTAGGGTACTCTGTGACTGATGCAATATTGATGGGTTATTTCATAGCCTACCGCCCAGTCACAAGCCTGGCCAAGATACAGCGGTTAATGATAATGAATGGATGGATGGATGGATGGATGGATGGATGAATGGATGGATGAAGATTCAAGGGGATGATACAATCTATGTATTACAGCTTACATACAATATATACAAACTAAAACATGAAATACAATTTGGAAATATGTAGCAATTTTAATATCTTTACTCCTTATTATTGATTACTTTGCAATTAACAGGTATCTTGTCCTGGGCGCACCCTACTAGACTAGCACCCAATGGTTGTGGGATAGGCTCAAGACCGCTGTGACCCTAACCAGGAAAGTGAGTGAGGCAGGGTACAGTTTAGGTAGGACACAGCCCATCACAGTAATATAACATGCTGTATTAAAATGCATTGAGTATACATTACCCTATCAGGGAATATAGACCTGTGTGATGCTGTTTTCAAGATGGCTGATGCTATTTTGGAGGATAGCACACCTTTAAAAGTCCTTTCTAGAGAAAGCAAAGTAGTCAGTGTTTTGGCATGTACCATAAGTATGTAAGATATGGATTTGCACCCTTAAGATTGCTTGGGGAAGTCCCAGAAGGAGCTGTGCTGTCATGTACACAGAAATTTTCCAACACGAATATATCCAAGCAGATAAAGAAGGGGCAATATAAGTTCATCCCCAGCCATTTTACCCTAATGATTAATAAGAGACAAAAACCCAGAGAGTTTGCAGCTGGATCAGGTATGAGATGAAAACTTGAATGTGTTCACCATTAGTACCTTGAACAAGCCTGCTATATCCACTCTGTGAAGTGGAATGTGTACTAGTGGCAATGCCTGCTCCTTGCCCACAGCGATTCTTGAATTAGATTGGCAGAGTAGAGTGGGAAGCCCGGTGGGGCGGCACCCAGCCCATCTGTCCCTGGAGCACTGGCGTATTGTCACCAAACCTGTTGTCAAATCCTTTCCCAGTGCCCTGAAGCTAACTGGATTAATGGGAGGACTATGATGGCAAGACTCTTCAGACTCTATGATGTTGATGAAAACACCTTCAGCCAATCACACTAGTGGTGCTTAAGATTTCAGTGTTTCTTAACCAATCAGCCCAGCTTGTGCCATGACATCAGCAGCCCTCTGCCAATCTGAATGCTGCTATGTTGTCTGCTCATCTTCCTACCGCCCTGTGGAGTTTTCGTGATACATAATTAACACAAAAAGATGGGTACTGCAGAAGTGAACATGAGGGTCGGTGGGTCTTTTGTAACAAAACAGAAACTATTGACTATATATGACCTACAGGGAACATGGATAGAAATATTTATAGATGCACAATCAAGAAACACCTTTTAACATTTGCATGTCTTCATGGCACTGAAGATCAAACTGAATATCTCATTTCCTTCTGAACCATCAACGGACACACCCGACTTTCAGTGATTATAGCCATGCTGAATGTGTCAAATGTTACTTGCAATGCTGATGTACAAAAACAGAAATAAATACATTTTTAAAAAAGTTACCCACTGGCTTCCTTGTCAAATTCAGACTTGCTCAGTCATCTGTTAAATGATAGCTGATGTCTTACATCAGAAGATCCGAAAAGATGGTTTGACTGCACAAAATACTACAAGGTGCTGTGTGGTATTTTCATTTCTGCAAAAAGCAGGGAGTAAAAAGAAGATTACAAAAAGGATCATATGGATTAATGATCGCTCATCAAATCTGGGCAAGAAAGAAGAACAAATCTAATATTCAGACTTTGCAGTACATACAGCTGCCAGCATGCTCATGAATTTCAGTGCTGATGTTTAGTGAGTGTGGACATTTATCTATACCTGCTTACAGCACATACACTGAGAAGACCTCTGGGGCTGTGCAGCTGAGAAACCAGAGTACATCAGCAATAATCTCCTGTTTACCAGCCCTGGTTGATGACTTGACAGGAATATTCAAGAGACCTCATCATAGACTTTTTTTCCCCATTACAGTACTCTGGCAGAGCCCAGCAAAGGCTGTAGGAGAATAAAACATGATTGAATCAAAAACTAAATACTCAAACAGGGAAAAAAAAAATCAGGTTTCACCTCTCGCCTCTCCTCTGCTGCTTCCAAAAAGAGATACTGTTTTCCCGAGGCTCTGAGAAGCCAAGCAAACAGAAGAAAACAGATTTTCTGCCTCCGATTCGTGGAGGATTAAAAAACTCACTTCAGCCTTGGGAGCATAACTGTTTCATAACTGTATAATCACACTAATAAACCTGTGGTGGAAAAAGAGAGCAAAGATTTAAATAAGTCATTACAGATGTTGATGAAGCCAAACTGTACAGTTAAAAGCTGAGTCCCGCAAAATTTAGGTCCGTGTAAGAGCATCAAAAAGCTTTGGACTGAGAAAAAATAGCCTCTTCAGAACTTTTTATGTTCAGATGTGCTGAAATTATTGGGTCAGATTGTTTGTGGGGTAAAACCATGCATCTCATTTTGCATTAACACCCACACAGCATGGATAGCAAGCTAGCAAGTAAGTGCTACTGAAGATGTGTAGACAAAGCTAGTGAACCTGTTCCTCTGTGGAATTTCATGTTGAAGTGAAGGAAATCTAAACAATTGTTTCCTTCTCTCTTACCTTATCATCCATCACTGCTTGATAAAGTCAGTCTCTCGGTGGTACAGAGCTTATCCCAGAAGCACAGGGGGTGAGGCAGAGTACACCCAGAAAGGAAACCACAGGGCAACCACAAACATACTCATTCACTCACACATACACATAAAACTAAGAGAAACATAATCGCAAATTCACATGACTGGATAGAAGTCATTCACTCACACGCAAAGGCTAATTTAAATTGCAGGATCACCAGAAACACGTCTTTGGGTTGTTGCAGAAGCAGACTGCCTGGGAGAACCCCACATGAAAACAGGGAGACTGTGCAAACTCCATACAGTCTGAATGGGGATCAAGCTTACATACAATCGTGCAACACAATCGCTGTGAGATGCTGTACTATCCACTACACCACGTTATACAGTTTTTTGCTTGCTTGTATATGTTGACCACGCATACTGACTGCAGATTATTTTTATGTGACACGACACAAGATGTTTCTCTATAAAAGTGACATAGACTTAGTGTATTTAAATACTGTAATATTCTCAGTTAACTTTCCCACAGAAAAACAACTATAGCATGCTCCTTTATATTTTATACACATTAAAACCTATTTGACTTTGATATGGCACAAATTTACATTAATTTATTAAAGTCCAAATAATTTTTTCACCTGTTCATTATATTCATATATATGATACATTTTGTTTTTTATAAGATATACACAAGAAAATTTGGCAGAACTTTAACAGTTGAAAGATAAGCTAATGGTGTCAGAAAACAAACACAAGTATGGTCCAACATGTCTTCTTAATGTTCAACATATGTTTATACCATTACCCCCCCTCTCCAAGGTTGTATTCAACAATGTAAAGGCATTGTCCTATAACTAGGACACTGGATGCTAATGGGTTAAAAACTTGAAGCCACATAACCACCAAGCTGTTCACGTCAGTCATTTTAATGTAAAACATTAGCGTTATTGCTTTAACAGTAGCATGGCACCCTTCTGTCTGACCTTACATAAGCACGGCAGTGCCTGAGAGGACAGGGTGGGCGATGGGATGCAGGAGAAAGCTAAAGAGGAGAGTGAGAGGACGAAACTGCGCTTATGTCTGCCTAATCCGCACTTTAAAACCTTCTGATTCACCAAAGCAGATTATTGCCTTTCCACTCACGCACGTGCTTCGCCCCCTCAGCCCATCGCCCCCTACAGGTGCGCAGCCAATAGCATGTGGCGTTGACGTCTGTCACTAGAAGCCCTGCCACCATTCCACAGATCTCCTTAACTGCCAACATGCCGTGGTCCCAGGAGAAAAGGGTGGGTGAAAATGACACCAAGTGCACACACACAACTGTTGTGTGAGCTAAAGGCCTTGTAGTTCCTTGGATAAACTGCTGCACAACCATTTTGCCCAAAATCTCTTGGCACTCTCATTTTATCTGTAATATTCTCTCATTTTATCACAACGCATAATCATTAGAGGCCTTAATGGCAGCCCATTTTGCCACTCTGTGTAACTATCCATTATAGTCAAATATTCAGGGATGTAATTAATACTGTTGTCTCACTTTGATCTTCATAATGAATGACCATTTGGAATATTTTGTTTACAGTGATACTAACTCTCTTTATTCACTACTGAAAGCCAAATTAAAAGTTACACAACCATTTCAAACGGGGACTGGAGGCCTGAGTGTAAAAGGCTTGTAGCACAATACAAAGGTAACACACAAAATGAGTGCTAAGGATGCCCAGTGGGTACAGTGATGATACTTTTGATTAGATTGTTAAATCCATATTTTCAGATAAATTTTCATTTCAGGGAGAAGTTAAATATTTGCTATAAGGTAAATTTGTCCTGATTCATAATACTACAATATCAAACAAAAGTTTATGAAACAAAAACTAACTTTAGAAACAACTCTGCAAAAACCATATGTTTGTAAGTCAAACAGCACATTAACTTCATAAACTGATGAAGCTTGCTAAAATGACACACATTTCAGTTGAGAGTTTTTAGAATAAATATATGAAAATGTAAAGAATTGCTCCAGAACACTAAAAACAAATTACAATATGTGTCACCTGACATTTTGTCAAATTTCCATGGTAACTGTGAGCTTTGAAAGTAGCAACAACTACTTAGAATTTAGCCATTATCACACCTTGAAACAAATAATTCATTTCTGGATATTAACTGTAAATGTCATTTTCATCCCCAGTTGAAATGAACATTTGCTTCCTTGGTTTATCTGAAAGGGTTTGCTCTGCTCCTTATAAATAATGAGTCTTAGTCATCTAACTAGATAATGTCTCTGAACTGCTGGAATTCCACTATATATCGCACTGTAAAAGAATGAACAAATTAATGATTAATGTTGGATTTGTGCCTATTGCACTTGACAGATTGTAAATGAGATTCTGGGTTTGTATTCTCGGTTTCATCAACTTAGACTCACCTAGGCAGGAACTTGAGCTGTGAGTGAAAGGTGGATTGCGCCTGTATGTAGCCTGTCTTGGGCAGGATCTCCATGTGGTTTCTCAGCTCCTTGCACACCTGGAACATGAGGCGCAGAGTTGTGCTGGCCCTGTAACAACAGACATTACACTACGGTACAGCACCATCCACTCTAGATCTTCAACAAGGACCATACGTTAGTATTTCATACTTGTTGCATAATGAATATATTTCTCAGTGTCTTCTAGTGTCAGAAACTTCTAAAATCTTTCTGAAGATTAAAAAAAAAAAATCCAACCCAGCAGCGGTTACATAAAAGGGTTAACTTTGTTGCTTGGGTGTTAAATTTTTACATAAATTCAATGAGCGACCTGTTAAGCACTAACTATTTTGAATGTTCCTAATGCAAGTTGTAAAAGGTGTGCAGGCCTCAGTTTTCACTTCTACCACTCAAGTGACCTATTTTGATAGGATCCCACAGACAGTTTCCCTGTGGCAAGGACACAGCGTCGCTTGTGATATAAATGGCTCTCTACCAGGGGACTTCTTCATGGATGCCCCATCCCAGGCATAGATATATTCCCTTTGAAAGGTGTATGATCCATTCTCAGAGTTGGACAATACTTCAGTGCAGTTTCCTGCAGGAGCATTCCAGGGCAAAGAGGACATGACAAATTCGAGATGTGACTCAAAGCCATGTAGTGTGCATTCAGCCGCAGAAATGACTTGTGATGTAAAATACTTCTGGACCCATTTTTTCCCCCTCCAACGAGTTAAGTGACCCACTTTCAGTGGGATCCAACAGATGGTTCTCCCTGTGGCAAGGACACACAGTAGCTAGTGATACAAATGAATCTGCATCATAGGATTGTGTGGATGGCTCAGTGAACAAACACAAGTGCACGCACATGCACACACACAGATGCAAGTACAGATGAACAATTAAAGATTAAATGGGAACAATATGCTAGAGTTATTGGTGGACAATCAGCAGGTTTATGAGCTTTGACTGACAAACAGAAGCATTAAGTATAGACTGACAAAAGCTGGAGATGGGACAGAAATATTAAGAATCTGACAGCTTTTAAGTGACATCCTTTCAACCAGCAACATGGGATAGATCCCTGTACCCAAAAGAAATTGTTGGTTACAACATGCAAAAGACATCTTACAAAACATTAACTATTCAGTCATTGTTTTGTCAATACATCTTCCATCAAAAGTGAACTGTTGCCATACATCAACTCTTGATGCAGCTGATGAAAACGACAAATACGAAACTTACTTCTCAGGATGGTAGCCTAACCTGTATCTTCCTGAGACCCAGCAAAAAATTTTAGATTTTATTTGTATGATTTCTAAAGTTGACCAAGTCTCACTCCCAAACACAGCATATAATATTGTCTATTAAGGGCACTAAAAATCAGCATTGTACCATGTACAGTATGGAGGACAGACTTAAAAAACATTTGGCCTCTAGAATGGCAAAAAGAAAGGGCTGGGTCTCAGGATATGTCACACATGACAACAATAATTAGGACTGACTGCATATAATAAAAATCAAATGCGATACTAGTGGATGGATGCAAAATTTGATAAGTGAAACCTTAACACTTGTTATAGAACAAACTGGCTTGTTCATTGCCAAACTGATATAAGGCACTTGATCCCAGAATGCCGTGGGGCTCTCAGGAGATGTTCCAATTGTCACTCTATCCACTATCCTGCCAGTCTCAAAGGTGCAAGACGCAGATAGATAGCTGTAGCACTCAGTATCACTATAGTTTCACACACCGTCATGCTAGCTGAAGCTGGAGGCCATACAGTAACCCTGAGTGAGAGCCCCAGCAATTACTCAACAGCACCACCATTGTTATGCCTATTGACACAGAGCAAGTGGACTAAGTCCAACACAGAGGTGCAGCACTAGGATTGTAACTTTAGTTTTTTTTGCAATCTATAATAAGAATCCTGCGACCAGCAGTCCAATGTCAATTTGCAAAGTGGCCAAAAAAAGCTTTTCTTGGAAAACAGGAGCAGCTCTCAAAACATAATGGATTAATTACCAGTCTTGTTTTATCAAGGTGAAAAAGAGAATGTACCATATTTTATCAAAACTACATCAAAGGCCAAAAACACTATGAAACATAGGTAAAATCACACTGAGGCTTGTTTGCTACAGATTCCATAATACAGTGAACTACCAGAGTGATTTACCAGGCTAAAACATTAGTGCACTTGCCAATCCTATATTTTTGTCATGTTGAATCAACATTATGGCAGTATGAACACTATAAGAATTTTCAACACAGGTCCTGAAGGATACTAATGTTTGCTGGTTTTTGTGGTTGCTGGTCCCTATTTAATTATACTTTGCTGAGCTTCTGGTAGAGTCTATTGCATCTGAATGCACATCAAGAAGCTGGGAGGACTGAATAGTACCTGCTGTGTCACCCTGCTACCCAAACTTCACTCAATTGAATTGGTTTGAAGTCTGATACAACCCCAAGTGGATAAGGTATCTGGCTGGGACAGTGTATGTGCTCATACCAAAATGTAGGTGGGATCCTTCCTTGGCTTAATTGGATAGTATAGTTGCTATACTAGTTGCTATAGTCTTGTACTACACTCTGTTGAGATTGCATTACCCCTGACTAACCTAAATCTGAAATCTGCCAGAAGCCCAGTGCCATGGACAGATCAATGTAAACAGGGTTTAATAAACTCAAAGATGCCTCCTGTCACCACCCTGTGTGGATGAGCCCTGACTGTAGAATAGAACCATTATAATCCAGGTGAAAACCTTGGCTGAAGGCATTGTAGGTTTTCCTGTGTTTTATTCGAGCAGGAATTTGTTGCCTAGAGATCAGATTGGCAAGATACAAGGTGTGACACAGAACCAAACTTAATGACCAGTGCTCTATTGAATGTTCCAATTTACAAAACATATGGAATGATCGAACTTGTCATAAACTGTTCTCAAACTTTAATTTATTTTTCAGTCTTTAACATATAATGTAAATTCAATACATAAATTATCTGTGCGAATGTCTATTGATAAAGCATACATTTTTTTGTTCTTTATGCACAACTTTGTTTTTCAAGCCATAAACTTGACATTTGAAACACAGATACTTATCAGTTGCATATTCAAATTCGTTATAAGGTTATTTATTATCTTGAAATTTAAAATTTTGTTCTCTGACAATACTTGGGAGAGGCATGATTACTAAGGTCATGTGCAGTACATAGTCATTATACATCACAAGATCAAACAAAATGTGTATGTAGCAAGTATGACACATTTTCTCCCTGCACATCCCACATGCTTTACATATACACACACACACACACACACACACACACACACACATACACACACATTAAAGAAGTAGAGTAATACCTGGTGATATATACTTTGTTATTACGTTTTACCTTTCCACTGGACTATGACTGCCAAGCATGCTCTCTGAGGCATCCACCTGTTTGATAGCACTAGCAATACTTATGTATTAAATACAACCACTTTAAAAGTAATACAGCTTGGTGAGATATAATGTGCTATTACTATTTACCTTTCTGCCTACCTGGGTAATACTAAGTAACTCAGCTAGTGTATGCACTAAATCTTATCTCAGGGTTCTGAACTTTATTAGTAAGTTCTCAACAGTTATTACTATTCATTGTGAACTATAATTAACAAATATTTATTTACCTTACTTAAAAACCTGAAAGCAGATTAGCTCCATGCTGCTCATGTCAGTCAGTTTAATGTAAAACAATAGTGTTATTGCTTTATTTTGTTATTGTAGCATGGCACCTTTCTGTTTGACCTTACATAAGAGAGGATGTGGGGGGTTGGAAGTAGGACAAAAAGTTAATTTTTTATCTTTTTTAGAAACAAAAGAGGACTCACTTGCTCTGCACAACAATTGTGTCTTGGTAAAGACGGTCATACATGCAGATCTTCAGATCAATGTTGGGCTGAGTGATCCACACAGGAATGCTGAGAGCAAGGCCTCGAACTGTAATCAGGATCTAGGAAGAAAAGAGAACACTTTTATCTGCAGTGCTTGAAGTGACAAATAAATTCAACAAAAAATGAATGAATCTTACTGGCTGAGAACTGGGGTCAGAAAATTGTATGTAGAAGTCCATCTTTGCCTCTCCTGGAACAGATGGTGTGAAGAGAATATCCAACTTGATAAATTCAAAAGGACCGATTTCTCCTTCTTTCACCTGAAGATTGAAAACTTTCTTTAAGACATATTCCGCAGCCAACAGCCAGTCTGGGGGCATCAATAAAACACTACCAATGGCAACTGGTGTTACAAATGTTTGAGAATGAATTTTCAAAAAAGTGCATTTTACAGATTTCACAGTTTATTTTGAATTACATTCTTTACCAATCTGTTTTTTCTTTAAATCTATGTTGCTGCTGAGTGAAAGCAACCTGTATTGCACAGCAATTATTTGACTGAAGTGAAGGGTAGACACAACTGAGCTTGCTTTCCACAATGTGTATAGCTTGTCTTTGGTGTTCCTGAATCTTGGTGATCAATTAAAAGATAAAGAACATTTCATACTGTTACAAGATAAATTGATCAAAAACTAGCACTGAGTTCATTGGCACTGAATAGGAGTCTATAAAGAGGAGACTGTTTGTTTGATTGTAATTTGGTTTAAATTTTAAATTAGCTCAAAGTGAATAAAATATTAAAACGAAAACTCGTAGAAATTAAAAATTATAATTTATCATAGCTGTGTCCAAGATTTTCTTAAAGAACCTTATCTGTAAATACACCAAGGGACATGCATCTGATTAACCTTTTCTAGATTGAATAGATAATAAAGAAAACTGAGAATGGCTCAAAGCTAAAAAACTTTTAAAATGCTGATGTGATAAATCAATCACCGACTGGGACTGAATAGGAGGCTGGAGAGATTGGATGTTTTTTACTCCGAGTATTTTTAATTGAGTTTTCATTTTAACAAGGTTGAACTTAGCAAACAGCTGTCTGTATACTACTATGTATGCTATAAGTCAAATTGAAGCTTGTAATGAATACATAGATGCAAATGGTGAAGGATGGTGGTGTGGAAACAGTAAGGAAACCCACTAAAGTACTATTTCTGCTCAGGATGGGCAGCATGCTTAACAAACATGCAGTGCTTTTACTCATGGAACTGATAGATGCTTTGTTCTGTTAGGACTGCACATGCAAAAATGAGAAGAAGGCAAACAAATTCATATGCTTTGTGGGTAAGATCAGTTAATCAAGAGTGTTTTCAAATACAATCATATTCTGGCTTACATTCCTAGTCTTTTCCTGAAAATCAGACTTAAACTGGGAAAATATAAATAGGCAGCCTATTTCCCATTATTTTAAATAGAAAAAGTAAAAATTTGTTCAATCCACCCTCCTCAAAAAACCCAGAGAATTCTCCCAAATGTCACTAAAACACAGAAAAATTCCGACAAAACTAAAAAAAACCTTCATTATCACTCTTAGTCTTGTTCTTTCTTCTACAGAAACAGACATTTAGCAATGCCTGCTTTGCACAGCTGACTGAACCCAAAGCCACAACAGATCCTGGTCTCTTGCATTTGGTGGGCTATTCAGAATTTTCTCACTTGGACATTATGGAATGTAGATGGTATAATATTTTACAGTCACAGGCAAAATACAGATTTAATGCAGAGGGTACTGAACAATACAGGCAATATACATAATCAACTGTCATGTTTAAAAAAAAAACAATAAATGACAGATGGGGAGTTTTATTTACACAGTTCAGCTAGAAAACACTGTGTAGAGCATTTGGAACATTAATGGGGATTTTTTTTGTTCATGATTAGGCTAAAAACATTAAAGGGGGGCTTGTAACTTAAACTGAATTTTTGGCATAAAAAACAAGAGACATTCTACTGTTAGGATGTAAGCTGTGCCCTGACTATACTGTATAACTATACTGCCACTCCAGAGCCGTTATAACTTTATATGCTGTTTCAGCTGATGTGTCTGAACAATGAAAAGTAATCCACAAGAAAATAAATCTACATGACAACATGCACAACCAGGGGTTCCCTGTCCACTTGAATGAGCAGGCAATCATGTGAGGTAGACTTGCTGACTGCATCAGTGCAGTATAGCAGCTGGGAAAGAGGCATTCAGAACAGATACAGACAGGACAGGAATGCAAAACTACTTGATAAACTAGGGAAATAATTCAACAAACTGAACTCTAATAGTAAAAAGGACTTGTGATAAAATTAATAACACAAAAGATTAGCCTTTATTCATTAATTAGACATCTTTCTCCAGTGATTTACCTGTATCAATTCAGGGTAAGTATTTTAAGTTTCACAGCAAAAGTGGGATTTGAACCTAGGACCTTTGAGTAGAAGGCTGCAGTCACTACACTGCCTGCTACCCTTATATTTGAAGCAGCTTATCTTTCAAATTCTAAGTAACACAGTTTTGTTTTTCCATACTCAGCAGGACATAGTGGAACTTGCAAAATGATTAAAACAGTGACACCCCTCCTGAGATTTGAACCTGTACCAGGGCTGGGTTTTAATAGCACAACTCCCATCCATACCTCCCCGACTTTAATATCACTGCAGTGCTGGAAGTCCTCCTGGATGGGCTCGGAGTGAACTGAGGACACCACGACAGAAACGGGATCCTCAATTGGCTGTTCAGGGCCTATGGGGTGTGACAATCAAAATTATTGTCAGAGAACCACACCTGTCATTTTCTTTCCACTGTAGAAGATAAAACAAACTTAGTGAAACTAATACAAACTACATTTTTTATTGTCATATCACCTTTTAAATTTGAGTACAGTTGCTAGTTTCTTTCCTTATATTTGTCAATCTTTTATATCCGGATCATTGATTTGAGAAAGTCTTTCACTTTCTTTTTTCTACAGATAATTCTTGCACAGCTTTGAAGTATGTTTTGGGTTGGTATCTTGCTGAACAAAAGATGAAATGCTGATGGAAGATGCCTCTGTATTATGACACCCAAGCTGGATGAAACTGCTTTGAACTTGGTAAAGATCAAAGGAAATGGCTTGCAAAGTAACCCAATTTTATAATGCTGCCACCTTCATGCAAGGCAGTAGGAGCCACCTTGACACAGCTGATGTAGTCACTCACTGTACATCTTAAAACATAATTGTTTGCCTTTTTTGGGGCCATGTCTATAACAGCTCAATCTCTGTTTGTCGGTTTGTTCTTCTACAGCAGCCTTGGTTTTCAAGCCATAGACTTGTAATTTAGTACACAAGTACTTCTCATACTAAGTCAGGTTTCTGATATCTAATCTTTGGCATGAAATGTACAATAACACATCTTCACTTCTGATTGAATGGGACGAGGATGAGGCTGACAAACTTTCTGAACACAGCTGCAATTGGTAATGGAACATTAATTTTTAGAAGGCCTGTTAACCCTTCCCAAGCACATCATTATTTCATCTAGATGCACTGGAGAATGTTGTGTTTCCAGTGGAGTTTTTGAAAACCATACATCCATCCACCTCAAAATCTAGATTGGAAGATTTCGATCCCCAAAACTCTGCAAAGGGACCAGGTTTGTTGTCAAACAGCTTCATCCATATGTGACTGAAGGAATTTTTAAGGGAGAAGATGCATTTCTTTGACAAATTCAAATCACTCCTGTAGATCTTCCATTCAGTTTTAAGCACCTAAAGTTCACTCTGCATTCTTACTTTTGCATGCCTATAAACAAAACAGTTAATCACTGAAAAGTTTAAACCTGGAGTCATCATGCAATCCACATAAACAACTTTATATTGGATACTCATGTGCTGAAATTGAAAAACAACTCCCTGTCTTTGGACTAGAAAGAAAAAGCAAGAATACAGTGTACAAACAAATTTTCCAATAGTAACAATACTTACAGTATGTACTAAATGAAACAAGTTCAGGGTAGTAAAGTTTGGTCATGTATTATTGCTTCTACACCTTTCTACTTTCTGACCCAGGCAGTTATGGATAAGCCTCTGACCCTGTTCTGTCCCAATAGATGGGTCTATGCTTCCAGTCTGCTCTCCAGGCTCTGCTGGCTCTGGTTGTCTCACGTTGTCTTCCCCCTCTAAAGGAACCTCTGGGTTCAACAGTTCCTTATTTGCCTGAGGAATAAAGCAGACATAGTAAGAACCAATGGCTTACTGTGCCTCCATCTCCCCACATCATACAAAGTATGCATATTTCATAAAAGCACTGTACTGCTGCTGTCTTGGGCTCCTGGTTGCAAGATTTGTTCAGGTGGAATTCTAATATTTTCAATCATTCATCCATTGACTAAATAACTGTCACTGTTCAATGTGTACAAGCCTCAAATCCTAAAAGATACAGTCAACTGTTTTTGTCCACCCTAGTGCATTCGTTCTCAATCTTTACTATTCTAAAGTGTCCCATTGTCAAAGAGAATAGCTGGGGGTCCTCCTACTCAGAGGATATTTACCCTGATGTACTTTGGCTGCAACTTTGACAAAGGTGCTTCAAACTTACATTTATTAACAAAACATTTTTTTTTATTAGCACTTTTACACTGCCTATGTTTTTTTCTTCCAGCGTGACACAAAATTAACAGCCATTTTCAAAAAACTAGCATGTTTATTAAATAAAATGTACTTTGATTAGTGTCCACATTGGTGAATTATAACATAAAACATGCAGGCATTTTTAGGGATAAATAATAATAATCATTAATTTCCAAAATGCCAAATTTATCACTGTAGACATTTTTCATAACAACAAAGGGCACTCAACATGCACTTGGCTTAACTATTACGTTTTAAAGTAAATATAACATGAGTAAGTATTTCTGAAGAAATGCCAATGGAGTTGGCCTAGCTAATTTCATTTGACTTCAGAAACCATTCAGTGCTTTGAAAATATCTTTTGCTATTGTAGTAACTAAAAAATAAAAAATACTAGTGTATTTCCTTTTCCTATTTGTAGCAAATATGCACAAACAAACCAGTGTGGTGTACTGTACTTTTATGTCTTCTGATATTTGATATCTGTTATTTTGGCTAACTGCTTCCGCTTCTCCAAATAATTCCCTCTAGATTTCAGTTGCACTTCATAACTCTTTGGAAAATACTTGGGAACAAACTATAGACTGTGGCTGAGGTAAACCTTTGTGGAACACAAAGCCAAGCCAAAGTTAAGGTAACCTTTGTGATGTTGTCTACATTTTGTTGGTCCAGCATTAGGGGAGCATTTATACCTTGTGTAGCTATCTGCAACACAAGGTATAAATCACACAATGTTGATTTCAAGTGATTTAACTATTTAACCATTTTGATACTTTACAATTATTCTCAGTCATCTTGTGGCTGCTGTGGAAATTTACTGAGGCCCCCAGTGGGTTGCAGAGCCCTAGTTGAGAATCACTGCTCTATGGATATATATCTTTAAAGTATCTCCAAAGCCATACATACTACAATGTTGAGTCCTAAGGTACCTAAGATATGTCATACCACACTTTTAAATTAAATTTGTGTTAGTATTTAAATTTTAAACTACATGTTTTCGGTTGGGGCTTGGACCTGCAAAGGGGTCCAAAACATCTTTTGCTGTCTCAAGAAGACATAATTATTAGAGGAACTAAGAGGACACTGCAAGTGTGCAAGACAAGTGCATCCACCTGTTCCCCCTGGCTCGGCAGTGGCCTGGGGCTGGGAGGCTGTCTGGAGGATGCAGAGGGAACCAGGATAAAGTGGGTGCCCAGAGCCCCCCGGTTGGTCAGGGTGATTGCCCGTGAAATTGTCTGCCCCACCACATGGGCACCAAAGTCAATGACGCTGCAATCTACAGCCAGCTGTTGAGAAACAGAAGACAAAGAGTATGTTCAGGAACCTAAAGGGACCAAGGGGAATTGACGTGTTGGTGCAGTTCACAGATCTATGTGAAGGTTCCATTACCTGATGCCTTTTCAATGGGAACATGAAAAATAAAATTAATCAATGGAAAACCATCAATAACAGTAATCAGTCATAACCTCAGACCGTAATGAACTCTTAGCCAAACTGTCATCTATGAGTGACCACTTTTGTAGCTTGAAAACACATTGTACACATGCATTTTTTTTAAAATTAAAATTCCTTACGTTTTATATCTTTATATAGCTGGATAACAACAGCAGAGATCCTTCTGGAACTTGAACTGATAACTATGTATCAATGTTCTTCACCCTCATGCTGCTTTAATGTTCAGATGTTTCATTTGTGCCTTAGTATGTTTAATGCGGTGTGTGTAGGAAAGTTCTCACTGAGTAGTGAAGTGCATTTTGGATTAAAATTGACAAAGAAATGCCCACTAAAACTCAATGGTGTGTAAAATAGGAAGAGTCAGTGGTATAAAGGACCAAGGTTAGTTCATCTCAGTTCTACAGCTGTCTATAAAAGTACTTCATGTTATATAAAAGCTATTACTGGTAAGGAGGAAGGGGCAATCCAACTGCATACAATGTGATCATGTTCATCTTGAAAAACTCAAACTATATTAAACTCAAATTATCAAATTAAACTCAATATTCAAATTACCCTGAACATGCACGTTTTCTTTATATCTACTCACTTCACATTTCTTGACCATACACTTAACAGGAACGTTGAATGGTCCTACCACAGACAGGAAGTGCACATATCCCTCCAGTTCTCTGTTTATCTGAAAGTAAATAAAACCCTTCACTTACACAGATGTACAAAAGAGAACTAAACTTTCTCCTGAACCAAGGTGCACAGTACACTGAAGAGGTAACACAACAAAAAGGACAATAGAGATTAATTTAAGTAGACAGACAATATGGATAAATAGACAATATAGATAGTAGACAAACAGATAAATAAATGTATGACAAAATTAGTGGAAACAGTCAGTAGGGTTGGTAGCGACGGTAGTATAGGGGATGTTGATCAGTCCCTATCTTGTCCACAATTCAGCAGTCTGACACACTGCGGGAAAATGCTGTTGGACCTGGAGAAGCAAGTGCGTGCAATCGTGCCACCATCTTGATTCCAAAACTGCTGTACTTTGCAAAACACACAGGCTCAAAGGGAAGAAAGCCTTTTCAAAGGCCCTGCCCAACTGGATAATTCTGCTGACAAACTGTTGATCTGTCGACTTACCATGGGCTTAAAGGTAGTCAAGAAATCACAAGCCATCCCAGGAGACATGGGTCCTGGAGGCTCAAACCTAGAACCACAAAGGATGGAAATCAGAGACAAAGTTGCTGACAAGCGTACGGTCATTATTTATACAATACCCTATGACTGTTAGCATCTTTCCTTCTGGGTAAAACAACACATAATTCCAAAACTGCTTATTATTATACAGATATACAAGATTAAAATTTAAATTTACTTTTCCAAAACCATATTCTCTTGAGACCCAGTCATTCATTTATTTACACTCTGGGGGGGGGGGGCTGGGTAGGTCCCATGTGCTTTTCTCTATTTCTCATGTACATGTTACAATGCTGTGTTCTAATGCATTTTATACAGGAAAACACATGCATTTAAATGATAATGTAAGTTTAGGAGTGGGACTTGGACAAATTCCTGGAAATCCAAGAACTTGTCAAAATCCTGTATGCTTTTTGAAGGATTTTAGGAAGATACAGAAACAATACATGGCAACCTGAAAATATCTATACATCTATTCATTTCCATTAACTGTTTTTTCATTGTAGTTTATCTATGGTATCTAAGCCAATTTTAACTACTAAAACAATTATTTTAATATAAAAAAATTAATTTTTTTCCTTCTACATTTCTACTACACTTGCAGGAAATATTGCCTCAAGATACTCTAATGCTGAAATACCCAAAAAAAACCCTGAAAACACTGGGATCAAAAGTCAATGTGCAGCAGCTTCTGCAGAGTCAAACTCATTTCACTAAGTGTTTCCCTGAGGCAAGCACCAGTCTTTAGCAACAAACAGGCAGTCCCACATGCCCTGATCTCCTGATATGATATGATAATAGTTACAGGCCTTGGGCGCTGTGGTACTTTCAGGTCTGTGAAACTCACAGAGAAAAGCGACCAGCCAATCGATAAAAAAGGGCAGGAAAGTAGTAACGAAAAATGGTTTTTCAAACAAAAAAAAATGGAGAAGCACATGAGACAAAGGTTGGAGCAGAAGCATGTCAAAACAGCAGTTCTATTTAAAAATCATATTCTTTTTATTCTCTCTGTGGGTGGGAGTACAGAAAGAGGGTTGAGCTGCAAAAGTGCTCACTGTCCGTGTTTCCAGCCCTAGTTGAAAGCACGCTTTCAGTCCAACAGCCCCAACTCTTTGCACTTCCTGTTAATTGCCTTACATGTGTTTTTGCCAATCTCCTCTGTGAATAAAGGAGAACTATACACTTTAGCAAATATCACAGATGATAGTTCAGGGATATTAGGATGTATCAGTTTTGTAAGTAATTTTTCTCATTTCTTATAAATCAGATTTGACGCTTCCCTCATTGTCAGACAAAAAAATAAATAAATTAGGTCTCTGTGTGGAGAAACAGTTCCCGGAATCATACATAAAATCTAAACCCTGATGCTTTTCATTAATGCATTCATGGCAAATGGAACCTACGGGATATTGTTACTTTACCTTTTACACACTGAAGAAGCAACCCACTGTACTCATGCTTGGTTTCCCTTCATTTTCATGTTTATAAAAGTAACAGCTACAAGTTCACCTCAATTTATCTTTTAAATGGCAATCATACTATCTGGTAAATAGCTGCATTGCCATTTTGAAATATGGCCAACAATGAGGATTTGTTCTTCTTTATTGCCAGAATTGACATTCTGTTGACACCTTCCTCCAAGGTGATATAAAATATTAGATTTGTACTCTAAGCTATGTAGACTGATTTACCCTTTTATACAGCAGGATAGTGTCCACTGTATCAATTCAAGGTAAGTACCTTACTTAAGGGGTGTATAACTGTATAACTGGAGTGGGACATAAACTCAAGTCCTTCAAATGGAAGACAGTGGCTCTGCCCACACTTGCTGCCCATTTACATGTATACAGTTACAGACTAGAACCTGTAGATGAGTAAACAATTTGGATAAGCTTAATATTTATAACCTTAGTGATCTGTGTTCCGCTAAGGTAAATATTGTTCAGTATGACTTAGCTAGATAAAAAAACAATTACAACAATATAATGTTGAATTATCAAATTTTTTAAATTGCATTTATTTATCATTATTTATACTTAAAGCACAAGTACATTCCCACTGTAAATCCTTTAAAGAAGTTACAAGTTGAAGTGCACAGAAAATATAAAACAAAACTGGATTATTTTCTCAGTATGCTTTGTGAAAGTCAACACTCACTGGACAGAAATGAAGTCCTTCAGATGCTCGCTGACACTGAGAAATTTGCAGTAATTCGTAAAGTACGTCACATTGGTGAGGGTAATCTTCTTCTTGTAGGTTTTCCCTACCTCAATGTCCTGTAGTATGAAAAACATGAATTCTTTTTTAAATATTTTATGTGCATGTAAATAACTTTGCTAAGTTAGACTCATTTTTTTAGAAGTATACTGAGATTAGCCAGGTGTCTGGACACTCTAAGATGACCAGTTTGTAAAAGCATTTCTGGTATATAGCTCAAGGTTGTTTAATCTACCTTAAGTTCACATTTCCTGCTATGAATCAAGGGCACTGTGTGTTGCATATGTATGTAGGATCATTCTCTTATAGGGGGTTTAATCTGGGATTCAGCCTACAACATTTACAACCCCCTGGCAGGCAGAATTGTGGACCTAAAGTACAGAGCCTTTATCTGGGGACCTAATGAAACTCTGGTCATGAACCTGGAGATAATTTCTTCTAACAGTGGTCCCACATAATCATTGCGACATTAGCTTAGCTACATGGGAAGTTAATTGAATTTGACCTCATTTTAGTAACTGAACCACAACAGTGCTTATTTTTCCCGTTAGCACTTGTGACATTCACTTGAGTGTAATCTAAATGTTTATACACCGTATGCAGTGCAAGCATTGCAGTTTACCATTATTGTTGCTCATTCTAGGCAGATTATAGTACCTTCTGCCTACCTTAAAAGTGATTGATTCTGGTTTGCTGACAAAGGGGCGTCCTTTGAATAGTTTCTCACTTGCATATTTTTTCCACACCATTTCAGGGGTCATGGCCGATGGTTCCTCTTCCATCTGGCTTGAAAGAAATGGTTCGTCATCCTGGGAAGCCTGGCAAAGGTAAGAGATATACAATGAGAGAAGCTCATTCAGTGGATGTTCTCAATTATCTTCTTCAAAAGGTCTATAATATCTATCGTCAGTTTATCTTTGTAAGAGGAAAATATTTACAGATATTGTTTCCCTCTAACTATATTATGGCGAACACATTTTTTGTTTTTGTCAACACACACTGGGATACAGGGATATTAGACCTTTTCTTGACTTGTTAGAGTTCACCATTAAAGTGGTATTATTGCAGGGCTAACTGCCAAGAATAAACTGGTTACTGGATATGTGTTTTACAGTTGGGATTATCACTCAAACAGGAAATTACTTACTATTACTCAGTGTACTAACAAAGACCTATACAGTTTCCTGTAGCTCGACCTCTTAATGCTTTATTACTGTTTAATTTTTTAACTTTTTTTTCTCTGAATTATTAGATGGGTCTTTGTGTAATAAACCTTTTGAGGCACATCATGTCTGGGAACCAAAAGTATGAGCTACTTTGCAGTGATACTACTGGAAAACCTGACATCTTCATAATAGGTATGTGTGAAATTTACCATTTGATTAAATGAAACTTAATTAAATGAAAAATCCAGCAGAATTAATTTAATGAAAAAGGTGCATTTGTACACAAACAAATAAACAAATGACAGTAGTTTGCAGTAACATAATTCATATTCTGAATAATTAGTCAGTTTCCATACAAATTTGTACTGTCCTGAATAGAGAAAATGACCATGCTTTCCACTTGGTTACTTACACAGCTAAGGGAAGTGTAAAGCCAGTTTATTTAGTAAATGTGACATCGGATAATTGCTGTTTCTACAGCTAATCTATTATGATGCTTGTGATATGATTATTAGCCTTCGAGTTACATCCTGGCTACAGTGCATGTACAATAATATCATTACAAAAATGTTATTCAAAAGTACAATCAAATGAATATATGTTTGTATCCTTTCTTTGACATGGAAAACAATGTTTAATGTCTTTTACTTGACAACATACTGCAAATAAACTCTCTTATTATATAGTATTTTCTGCACCATTAATGGTGAGCATTATTTACCTTTCCTGAGTTTGTGTTGTTTGTGTGATATATAACACACATTTTAGTTGCTTTGGCACTTACACCTGCAATACTGTTATTTATTTAGTTATTCACTCATTTAGCTGAGACTTTTCTACTGCAACCCTCACCAGAACAAATAGGACAAGAAAGTGAACTGAGCTAAACCGATGCTTTTCTATAAAGCTGCGTATAATGATCTACCATTTATACAGTGCGGGTTTTTCTATAGTAGCAATTCAGGGTAAAAGATCTTGGCTAAGGGTTCCAAAGATGACCACTATAAGCACTATGCTATCTGCTGTTCCAGGTAAAAAACTGATGAATTCCTGTCAGATGATGTGTCAGTATAAGGCCTTATCTGCACTGATTTTACAACTACCAGTAAAAAATGAACAAATCTAACACCTGTGGATCATTGCATTGGGTGTAACTGGAAAGTAACTGGCAATTCTGAATACTGTCTTCAAACTTCTGACCAAGAATGACAAAAACCCACTATTTGGCACAAACAGATTTCTGAACTTTCCTGTCACACTCAATTAGCCCAGAGTTGCTAACTTTTTGAACTGGCTACAAATTAATTCCCAGCACAGTGAGGCGTCCACAAGATACATTGTTAAAAGGAACAGATCTGGTTTGATCAGCAGCTATGAAGTGCTATTAAAACCACAATTTAGCATCCCTATGCTGCCGACAGCGGTAGTAAATTAATTTCCAGACTGGCATCTAACGATTTAGGAGCCTTCGAGACTTCCACCCCCTACCTCTTCAAGAGAAAAGATTTCCATTTACCTCCTTTCCCCATTGTGTCTAACACGTATCATTAATCTGGCAGATTGTGGTTCAACCGTTTACAGCAAGTTTCAATACAGCTTTGTTTCAATATCTTGTAGCTGCAACTCTTATTCAGAATACGTAATATTTTTAAAAAAGTTCCATTATCATAAAAAAGAATCTCATTTAAACAGCTGCCATTTGTTGCAGTTTGTTACTGAAATAAGTATGCACAGAAACTTGGGGCACAGTGGCATCATGTCAGCATAGGGTTTTCTGCACTAAAAATTAGTTTTTCATCATGCAGACATAGTTAAGTGGAACGTCAAGCCACGTTCACAGCCTCAGGGACCTCCGTGGATGAGAAGTGATGTTTGTCGTCACTGATCTTGGCCACAGTAGAGGGATGGCTCACTGCTGACATGCTCTGAACAGAAACTGAGCTCTCCAGGGTTGGCTGCAGCCTGTGCTGTACACTTCCCTCAGCCTACGCAACCCAATCCTCCTACTTCACCGGTCCACCACTCTGATAGCCTTTCCTGTGCTGACAAGGCAGAGCACTGTTGCCCCATTTATTAAGCTATTTCATTTTCACTACATTTGCACTGAGGCCCATCGCTGCTGCAGCACTTGCTATGATGTCTATCATAACATAGTTGATGGAACAAAATAAACAATACACTTCATAAAAAAATTGCAGACTACATCTGTCCCTCACATAAAAGAGGTAATTTGTGTTGCAAAAACACCGTTAGGTACATTCCTGTTGTGAGGGAGTTGAATTACCATTATTTCTTACAGACACAAAATAAAGAAAAAAAATATATAAAATGCATATGTATCTTTTATTGTTACATTTATTCTTTTCAACTTGTCTTTCTCTGCAGTCTTTCCCAGCACCTTTGGTACTTTCAGTTCAACTTTTTATTTATCTATCTTTATACTTTTTAATTTTGATAATTTGGCTGGTAGACATATAAGATAGAAGGACAAGTTTACAAAGATGACTCACAGTTTTATCACTTTGCAAAGCACACAGAAATTATGCAGTTTGAACTGTTGTGTAGCAAATGATTTTCAATTGATCACTGAAGTAAAGTTTTATCTGTGCTGGTGGTTATTATTTCCAGGGTAATTTAGAGGCCAATACACTATTTTAGCTATGATTGCAATTAAACCCACCAAGCATGTATCTCCTTTCAGGAACATATGATATGAGTGGTACTGCCATTGTACAGAATAAAATGTTTGTTATGGAAATAAAATGACCGGATAGCAAACAAAATGCAGGTACAGAATAAAAAGTCTTTGAAAAGCTGTTTTTTTGGTCCAGGAATCCGTTATATAAGGTATGAACGAACTATGTGCTGGAGCTCACAGTAATTACAAATAGTGACTTCTTGTCCAGTCTTCATACTATTGGTAGGTTTATGTCTTGGCAAGACAATATGCTATGCGTGTTATGATTTTAATTCATATAAAAAAAACTTGAAACAGAGTGCGTGGGTCCAATTAAATTTGAACAGGGTTTGTTAAACACTAAAAACGATATTTACATTTATGCAGGCAGCAAATAATTTTCTTCAATGTGATGTCCAACTTAGTGCATCAAC
Organism: Arapaima gigas; assembly: GCA_900497675.1. Classification (NCBI taxonomy): domain Eukaryota; kingdom Metazoa; phylum Chordata; class Actinopteri; order Osteoglossiformes; family Osteoglossidae; genus Arapaima; species Arapaima gigas. The sequence goes on along the minus strand of UFQX01000533.1, from coordinate 81,570 downwards.
AAATTAAGAGCTTTAGACAATGACAAAAAATAATGATCAATGCACAGTTTAGTTGTCTGTTTTCTCTGATACCACTATATTCCCTCAAGCAGACACCTATAGTGGTGACCCTCAAAAACAAGATAACGTTGCAGATAATGTGATAAATTTTTTTGTAGGTATGAGACTACATTGCTAAGCAATAATTGAGTTCCATCACCTCTAAGATTCCAACTGCAGTTCCCGTGTACTCCCAGTTTGTCTGCTCCCAGAGGCCTCGGAACTCAGGTAGTGCTAGGCTCTCCTCAACTTCTCCATCATCCAGCTCCTTTTCCCATCTGTCCTCCATCTCTTCGCTGCTCTCCCAGTCCTGTGGGGAGCTGTCTCCGCTGGCCTGGCTCTCCTCGTCTGAAGACGAGGAAAATAAGAGCTGCTCCTTTGCTCACAAAAGAAACAAAAACAGAACTGCTCAGACTTGAGAAGTGAACTTCACACTAGGTGTAGCTGAATGCCATTCACAAACTCATCTCTTTTAAATATGATGTATTTAATGGATTTTTCCATACAGATCTGACTGGCTCCTCTTCTGGCTCTGTAGTCACTAACTCGAGGTCCTGCACTAAACTTTCTTCTGATTTTTTTGGCGATGAAGTCTTGGCCATGCTTGGTGGCCTTGGAGGAGAAAGCAGAGTTTTCTGTTTCTGTTGTTTTTGAACCAAAGATTCTGCCATTGACAATTTGGAGGCTGTTTCAGCACCCTTGGTTTGCTGCTTCTCTTCCAGTTTCCTAGAAAATAAGTTGGGGTATTAAACCTTTTGAGCTCAAGAAGGTTGAAAAACTCTAGATAGGGATTGAGAACATGCAACTTACTTTTTCTTCCTCTCACGGTCCTTGAGTTTTTTCAGCTGGTTCATATACTTGGTCACGTCATACCCTTCAGCCTCAAGTCTTTCCATCAGACGGCTCTCTTCCTCCTTCTTCTTTAAAGCACGGCCTTTTTTTCTTATCTGCTGGATGCGCAGATTCTCCTGAAATGCAGAAACACATGGCATGAACCAAGGAAAAAGCCACAAACCACATTAATAGAGCAGATAGAAATCCTTGACATTTTAATACTGAAAACATTTTAAAGATATTTTATTAATGCTTTAAGTCATTTGTTTGTTCATTCGTTCATTCTTTTTATTTGTTACCACTTGTACAGTGCAGGGTCTTTGTTGTCTAGAGGCTATTGTGGAAGCTAAGGCCATGAGACAGGGTACAACTTGGATAGGCAACAACACACTTCTCAACTATACATTCGAATGACTGTGCCTTTGTTGCTTGAATGTCAGTTACATTAATGGCATTCTCACTAAGATATTGGTGTCTGTTATATTTAAATTCCCAACAATGGTGAGATTCTTCACAATCTGGCTTTCAGAAATAGTCTCACTTGTATAGTGGCGATGTTGTTCTTCAGAGACAGGACTGCCTGCATCCTTTTGGCCTGAAGTTCTTTTTCGTCTAACTCCTTAGCAGCTGCCGCCTGTTGAATTCTATACAGGAAGATGATTACATTACTCTTAAAATCACCTTACTCTTGCAATTGTGGAGCAGGAGGAGGGTCTACCTTTTCACCGTCTCCTTCAGGTACACAGATGCTTTTTGTTGGCTGACCCGTATCTCTTCTGCTACCTTGAGGCGCTTATCCTTCTCCTCCTTTGCCAGAGCATTCAGTCGCCTGCCCCCAGAAACAAATATCAACATTGCTTATCCTGCTCTGACACTAGGCCTCTCCTTACATTCTCTACTGTGTGTGTGTCAATATTGAACATTGCCTGCCTCAAGAATGATCCCTGATTTCACACTGTAATACATCATTATTTTAATTAAAATGTTGATAAAGAACAGTTACGATTTTAGTGTGGCAGGATCACAAAGTGGTTCATTGTAAATAAATAAACAGAAACCATAAGGGGATGACAAACTGAAGAACTGAATGAGTCAACCCTTTAATGTAAACTTTAACAACACTACAGAAATGAACAAAGACTTCAGAAAAACTACAAATTAATTATGCTGCATCCCTTTTCCCATGTCTTCAAATCAGGCCATGGCTGTCAAGAGTCAGTACAGAAACACAGGAAGGTCACGAATGTGAAATGTCACTCATTGATCCAGCTCCTCTGATGCACGTGCCAGAATTTATTATAATTAGTGCTGAAGACCTTGTGTGTTTTGCTGGGAAAAGTGCCCCCTTAGAAACAGCTCAAGAAAGATGATGAGCAAATAATTTGGGGAAGACAGATTTAGAAAATATAAAGCATGGTAAAAACACATTTGGCCATTAACATGAATTATGGAAGACTAATGCAAAGCCAACAGATGTCAAAGTACTCCTAGCCTATCTTCACCTCAAATACAATTAATATCCAATTAGAGTATACTTAGCTAAGTTACCTTGTGCTGCCGCCATCAAAAATGTATAATGGTGGAAAGGTAGAAAATAATAACACATTATATAATCACCAAAAACTTACCCTTCAAGTGGTTGCTTTTGATACAGAAATGTTGTTAGTGCTGTCAAACAGGCTACAAGAGTGACACACATAATGAATATTGCTCAACTTTATTATCCCAACATCACTAATGTGTGCAGTGCCATGTATTTTCATGTGTAGTTCCTTACTAATTTTACATTTTCATATGTAACAGCTAATGGTTCCTGTGGCGAACACATGGATGGCAGTGATGGCAACATGTGAGCCACCTGTAGTAATGTACACATAGTAATAACAAATTATTTATCAACAAACTTTCTTACTTTTCAGCTTTTTAAATTTAGCATAATTGTGTGTAGCGTGTGTGGTGTAGACATGCTTGTGTAAGACAAAGTTTGTCAGTTTGTGTGTATGTGCAGAGCACTGGCATGCGTGGAATGATGTGCAGACAGTAATAACAAATTATATACTGCCAAACTTTATTACCTTTCAGTTTGCATTTTTGAGAGAGAAAGTAAGTCAGCGTGTTTGTAAATCTTCTAGGTGATTGTGTTCACGTGAGTGCGCAGTGTAACGACAAAATCCATCAGCGTCATTATATATGCTATGCATATGACATCACTACTCCCACTTCTCCAAGCCTTGTCAGAAACTGAATTTTTAATTTTCAAAATAATAAATACTCTTTTCAGGGTTTAATGAACTTGAGTACACAAAAAGTCTGTTGGTTGAAAAACAAAGCCAAGCATCAAGAACAGAAACAAACATACTGACAGACAAGAAGAGATTTCTTCTGCTATGCCCCTAAACTCTGGAGAATCTCCTGCTCTGGTCCTTTAAATCCTGGTCCAAGATCCACGTGTTCAAAATCTCATGCATAACACATTCAAGAGCTTACTTTTTCCAATCCCATTTCCCTCAATTCCTAAATAAGGTTACTATTACTTTCTCTTTTTTTCAGTTCTTCACTGCTGTTATTTGTTGGACATTTCTTTGAGTTATAATTGTAACCGTTATAAAAATGAAAATGAGTAACATTCAGAGAAAATTCTGATACACTTGTCCAGATTTCCTAGTCCTGTGCTTACTGTGTCACACACCTATCAATTCACGTTTTATAATGCATAAAATGTCTATTTGTCAGACTTGTGTATCCTATCTCTCATTTTCTCTCTCACACACTTGCCAGTCCTATGTTTACTGTTTGCTTCACTACACGAAAGGACCATCTGCTTTTACCGTCTCTCCTGCTGGATCCTCCGCTGGGTCTTTCGGGCTGCCTCCTCCTCCTTCTGCAGCCTCTCTGTTGCCCTTTGTGCCTTCTCATCCTCAAAAATCTTTACTTCCTGCTGTAACTCCTGCCGTAGGAGGGATAACCTGCCCAGCTCCACCTCCACCTGACAGAACTCCACCCTGAGAGTAATCAAGTTATGGAATGCATCTGTAACCTTAAATGTTTATAAATAATTCACAAACTTAAAGAAATGGACTTGGTAGTAATGAAGGATCTAGTTTTCGATCTGCTGACATCTGAAGAGGAAAAACAACAGATGGGTCCAGAGCCTCAAGAACAGGCAATGGTAATGCATTAAATTGCAACTAAAGTAATGAATAAAATCTCAATGTGTTTCTGGGTAAAGTCCCAGCAGGGGCCCTGCTGTTGTATCATTTAGGAAGGTAATAATCTAAACCTTAAGGCATAATTACTTCTTTGCAAAAATTTACAAAACTAGCTGTAAATTGTGATTTACAAAAGATGAATAAATAATAGACTTTTATGTTACATATTATATAAAGTTAATGTAACTACAGTTTTCCTCAACACGATGTAGAAGAAACGTAAGGCCTAAGAAAAGTAATGGACAAACCTTCCCTTCCCTGACATCCTCTGATAGTTAATCTTTGCAAATAGGTTCAAACCCACCATTATGCTCTAGTATGTTATGCATTTTATGCAGCTATTTAGAGTCTTTGTTATTTTGCTGCAATTTGCTATTTTGCTGGCAAGATACATAGTAGTTTAAAAAAGTTTTGCTTATTTATATGGCGTGTATAAGAGCACAAGTGAGGCATATTTCACAAGCCCCCTCTCCGGGTCTGATCACAAGCTATTGTAGCTTTTTTACCGTGTGCTACGACTTCTCGCAGAGGCTGAAACTCACTCATGCTCACGTAGGGCCAGTGAAAGTTGGGCTTCCAGCTCCTCTTCTGTGTTGAGTTCTGTGCTGAGTCGATTTAAATGAGCCCGTAGGCGGAATAATGCTGCCCTGTGTGATAAAAACAGTACCTTCATTTCCCCCATTTTCTCTTTATTTTGTCATTTGTATTACTTTTATTAGCTTATTTGATTGATTCACATATCCATCTATCCATCCCCACTTGACAATGCTAGGCAATGGTGGTTGGGAACCTATCCCAAAAGTACAGGGTGTAGGGCTCAGCACACTGTAAATGAAATATGGGTTCATCGCAAGACAACCACACATATGCCCATTCACTCATTCTCTTTCGCTCTCACTTACTCACACACACACTACATGAGTCTGCTGTTCACCTGATACCAAATTGCTCAACATGAGGGACTTTCTTGTCCTTCGTGCTATACAGCATTTGAAAGTTGTACACTGTAATACAGATGTACTGCAATTTCTTTGCAGGAAGAGTGAGTGTTTGTGAACACTGAAACTACCCAAGCATAAAAATATTTAAATGATTTACAATATATGCTCTTCAAATTTTATTTCAGAGGGGACTGGTGCAGTATGGCTGAGCTTTGAAACACTTATTGCGGTGCATTTATTCCCAGGGTTCCTTATGGTGGATTGATTATAAAAAAATCCTTGTATGTCAAAGTTTTCAATCTAGTTGGTTCTAGGGTGTAAGTTTGCATATGTGTAACCTGTTAAATAATAACTTGTGGAAATTAGTTGCATGGCAAATGTTAAAAGGAAATATGGTTAAGCAGGTCAAGTGTGTTTCCTACCGCCTCCCCCTTGTGGTGTTGTATTAGCAGAACCCAATCATTTTACTTACGTGTTTTCCTCCTTCTTCTGTCTCTCCATCTCTTTGTCCACCTTGTCCCTCTGGTCCGACAACTCGGCAATGTGTCGCTGGCAAGCCTTTAACTCCTCCCTTCAGAACAAGCACCTTGGCTTCAGACAGGCTGCCAGCACCTCCATTCCACAGGAAAAGCTATTACTGTACTTCCAAATGACCACTAAGGTCATTCATATCTCTCTCTCACACACACACACACACACACACACACACACACACACACACACACACACACAGAGTTATGATGCATAAAAACGAGATACTCAAAATGGTGGAGAATTTCAACTTCAGGAAACATTAGATTGATATTTGAAGATGATGGGAAGCACAACATGGAGTCTAATTCTATGTTTGGGTCATTGGCTTATAATAGTACCACCCAGTGCAGGTGTAATTGGATGCATTACTGTGTATGAGTTAAAACATGGTAAAGAGCTGTTATGCTCTAAAACTCTGCTGCTGTGGCAGCCAGGGAACAGACGGCATGCCAGTGTGGGGAGCCCTCTGTCCGCAGTCGTACATCAGCTGTGTGTTCCCGCTGTGTGATCCTGCTGCCATCTAATGAGCTGCAACGCACCAATCTGCTCCCAGGCTGAAAGTAGGCACTGCCACAGTGGGTACAAATATTTTCTGTCATTCCTGAAGGTACCATCTCAATAATTTTCATTCTGCCCTTTTTCATAAATGTCTTATACAGATGGCCCTCCAAAATTGTGTTTCAGATACATCACGCCTTATAGTAAGACATGATCACAAATAAGACTTTTACCCTGTACAGAGGCCACTAAATCTGAAAAAGGTTGCAAAATGATTCTCATTTTTTTTTTAAATTTTAAGAAGTCTTCTTTTTATCATTATGAAAGATAATACAGAAAATAGAGTACTAAAAATAATTTCTAGAATGCTAGAAAATACTGTACCAGTATCTTTAACAGTACAGAAATTCCTCAGTATGCAAATCAAATGTGAACATTTTCAGATACTGAGTACTTATTTCCCATTATTGTAAATAGGAAAATAAATAAATAATGCACTCTCAGTGCATTGGAAAACAACTAACTAGCAACCCATGATTTCAGCATAACAAAACACTGAAAATACCTGTTACCCAATTAAAAAACAGTTAATGTTGTCATTAATCTGCATGTTTATAATGTGGGGTACAGCATGTACAGTACAGTACCCCCCACTCCACCAGCATGTGAGATGGCATATGCATGGGGTTTGAAATAGGAGTCCAGAATGAGATGTTGAGGGAATACGTGTGCCAAAGTATCTGCCACGTCTACCTCTTTGAATTTAAATAAATAGATTTATTTTTAAAAAAATGAATGCACAATAAAAGTGGTGTTTGGCACAAATGTTTTCAGACAAAGTGAAACAGGTGGAAACGACACCTGTGGACGTGCGTGCGTCTGGCTTTGGATAAATTCGTAACAGTACGCAATAAAATTTATTAATGGATACAGTATTATTTTATTACAGTACACTGTATGGTACTGTAGGGTATTCATTTGCAGATTTTAAGACTTATTTTCATTTTTTTGCATTTAATTTTTAGGATACCAATATATAGGTATTTATTTTAAAGAGTCTGTTATAGCAAATATTTGTAAGAGAGTTTGGATATCAAGGGATTGCTCTACAGTACTGCATTTCCAACCACTATACTGAAGTTCCAATCACTGTGCCACTTCAATGTATACAAACCATCCAAAAAATTACCTAAATACAGTAAATATTAATTCTCAGTATGCTAGTAAAACAAATAAGAATATAGAGGGAAAGTTATCATGTAGGAGGAGGATAAATATGAAATACGAAAGCATTTCATGTCGTGTCTCATTGTTTGCCTGCCCAGAGCATCAGTCTACTTTGTTGCTAGTGCCCTAAAAAAAAATTTTTAATCGAGACTATATCTTCATATTTTAAAATATATTTTCAATATTTGAAATCTATCTTGATATAGTCAGTCTACATTAATGTTGTTCACCATTATTTCTTATGGGGAAAAATATCCCTGTGTTATGCTGACTATATGATGCAACTTTAGGGCCAATGTAGACATCGAACAGCATGGACCATTTTTCCGAAATGGCAGCTAATGTGTAAAATTATTGTTGCACAGTACTAACTCTAGTTGACATTATTTGATCATTTAATAATCTTAGAAAACAATTAGATGGAAAAAAAGGAAAAAATCTAAAAATAGCTCTGCCATAATGGGGTATGGGTCCATTCTCAGCATGTAACATAGTGCAGCATGTTAATTTGTCTTTGGACAGACTGCCAAATGCTTTGCTTGCTGACCGGTGCAGCATGACAGCTCATAGGCAATGGATGGCCTATTGAGGAGACAGGACAGATATACCTGGCAATGCGTCCTGTCATGCTAACATTTTTAGAACAAAGCAGGGTTTAAAATAGACAGACCCACTGATGTGGAAAATGTCCCTCTGTTGTGAGGCGGAGCCAGACTGGCATTGTGGCTAGTGGGTTTACGTCGTTTTATGGAAGAGCTAGTGGCAGGCGGCTGTGGACCTGGCTTTGAGGACCTCCTGCTCCTTCTGCTTGTAGAACAAGTCCAGCTGGTCCAGGTTCCTTCTCAGCTTGAACATCCGCACCTTCTCTCCATGGCTCCTCCTCCCTGCAATGTTGTCGTCCCTGTCCACAGCAGAAAACATCAGATATAAATAAGGAGATGCATATGGTCTGCCACAAAAACTCACAGCTGAGCCTGTCCCGTTTCCCTGAGTCATACTGATCCTTTCAGCCTAACTGCAAGTTTTACTTTTTTACAACCCAATCGTCCAAATGGCAACAAAAAGACAACATCCAATGTAAAAAAAATATTTGAAATATCAGCTGTTAAATTAAACAATACAGATTTCTGTCATAGATTCTTCATTTTTTCTTCAGGAAACATTTGAAAATGCACCTTACATATTTTACACATTTTAAATTACCAACCACAAACACAGAACAGTAAAAACTTTAAGTGGAGGTATACTTAACAGTAAGGCCCACAATATTATACCCTCCCGAGACACAGCACGTGAAAGGTTTTTTTTTAAAATATTTCTATGATTTCTACAGTTTTCCAGAGTCCTTCCCTAAACATGTGGCATTGTTCTAAAGGATACAATGGCCTCTATAAGAAGCATCATGACTTACCACTGTAGCATATGCAGTTTAGGAGATACACTTAAAAAGGTTGACAGTGGACAAAAATGTACAGCTAAGTGTCAGGAGGACATCATTATCATAGTTAAACAGTACAAACCAGTGCATGGAGAATTCAGTCATCTCATCTGTTGTTGCAAGAGGAGGTTCATCATCACTGACATTCTGCTCTTCAGCATCCTCCTCTTTAATAAAAAAATGTAAAAACTCAAGTAATAATAAAATTATAACTGACAGCAGCGCTTTTCAGAAGTTTCCACCATTATGCTAATCTTCTTAAAAAAACACAAGAATATAAGTTCTGATTATTCATTATCTAATCTAATCATAGAACAAATGAAATATGTTAGATATTTCCTCTATTTTAGTGATGTGTGGATGCAGGGGTATAAAAGATCAAAACTATTACACGAGAGGATTTCAAAAAATAAAGGCAATTCATGAATTATGAGCTTGGCAAAAGTGATGGCTAGAACCAGCTGAATCCAGGTTTGTTGGAAAGGGCCGTCACTGGTGATAAGATAGAGGTACATCATTTTGACCGTGAAAGCAGCAAAACAAAGAAAGCATGGAAAAGAAACATGCTGCTTCCCCAGTGAAAAAGTAGTTGAAAAGTGTTCCCTCTGTCAAACATGTCTTGATAACCTCCTTCTGGGACATTAAGGGGCCTGTTTTGAAAAATGATCAAGAGCACAAAAAACTATAGTCTACCTTACTCAGTTCTGCTTACAGACTTGTTTTACTTTGCCATTCAGCACAAAAGAAGACTGATGTCAACAACTGTTCCTTTGCACCACAACAATGCGCGTCTCCCACACAGCAGCCATAATGTTGGACACATTTCGAAATCTCAAGTTTGAGGTTCTTCCATACTTGCCTAACAGTCTTGACTTTACACCATGTGATTTTCATGCCTAGAGTCCACTAAATAAGGCATTACAGATTTACTTACATTAGTCATCACTTTGGAAGTCACAAAGAGGTGAAAAAAGCGATAAATATGTGGATTGAGGAACAAAGTAAAACCTTCTCTGATGGAATCTGGAAGCTTGTGGACCACTACAGAATTGCACAGGGAAAATGTTGAGAAATAAAATAACTTTTACAGTGAGTACATTAAAATTGCCTTTACTTTGTTTGAATTTCCCTCATAATTACATGAATGACCATTTGCTTTGTTACAGATAGATAATGTTTGTTCATGTTTGTATATGTGTTAACATCTATGAAACCGATCTTAATAAAGGATATATGTGTGTGTGTGTGTGTGTGTGTGTGTGTGTGTGTGTGAATATATATATATATATTGTGACTTTGCATAATCACGAAAAATGAAAACTCTGGCCAGCATATGAAGTGTGCATTCTGTACCTTATGTGGTGGAGAAAACCATCTGCACTAAAAAGAGAAGGTTTGAATCTCACCACCTGCTGCAGTACCCAGGAGGAAAGTACTTAACAACTACATATTATTTTTACATGACAAACTTCTTTGGCTACTTAAATAATCTTATTTCAGCTTGAATTTACCCCAGCCCTACACCGTTGTAAGAAAACATACTTTTGGCTTCTCCCTCCGGCCAGACATTGGAGGATGCATTTTGAGTAGGCAACTGGGAGGTGTCTAAATGTCCTTGAAAGGGAAAAACATAAATTCAGTCATATAAATTATAAGATATTTAAATATTTGTATAGGTTTTTACATTAGTGAAACAAAAGGACTACTTGAAAAAAAATAGTTTGTGACTTTGCAGTAGACATGATAAATGGAAATTGTGATCACATCTGAAGTCTGCATTCTGTGCCTTAAGTGGTAAAGTGGCTAATGCTGCCACCTCGCAATCCAAGGACTCAGGTTCAGGGAGCCTCCTGCTGTAGTAGCCTTGAGCAAGGTGCTTACTCTGATCTGCTCCAGTAAAAAAGTACCATATGTATAAATTGGCAAATTATTGTACTGGCTTACTGTACAAACCAGGTTACTTCAGAGAATAGTGTCAGCTAAATAAATAACTACAAAGGTAATTCATTAACTTGATATGTAACATGGCTGATTCAGCCTGCATTTATGTTCCCTATGCTCTCCTAGGGGAACACACCCTTGGTTTCCGCCTTGGGCCAGACGCTGCAAGGTGCATTCTGGGTGTGTGATTGAGAGGTGTCTAAAGCTTCTTCAAAGGGGTCCTCAGACGCATCCATTGTGGCATCCATCAGGTGCTGGGATGCAAGATATGAAATATGAAACAGATGTGATTTATTAGAATCTCATGAGAATGAAATCACCAAATTTTGCTAGAGCTGTGCAGAAATCACCTAAGTTGTGAAAACTGGAGAAAATCACAACCTTTCCCAGCTTTTTCACACCAAACACACCTGTGTGACACTGGCAATGTGAACATAGTCATTATTAACACCAGAGTTTTACACTTTGAACATACCGTATGCATAACAGCACAGTATTATCAAAAGCAGCTATGTGTTATGGTGACAAAAGTTCTGTAATAAATATAAAAAAGGGAAGTAATATGTAGTATGAAACAAGCAAGATACGAATTGATATATATTTTTAGACCGCTACACCAGCTGCGTCCGTTTCAAGGTAAAACAGGTAAAACTACCATAAGGCCAACATCTGGGCCAATTTATGAGAAGAAATAACGATTCATTTAATCATTTTAAGTAAACAGCTAAATATAGACGCGTTGTTCGTAGACTTGAATGGCAGAAAAAGGTTTCAAAAGCAGTTTAATTACCTTTAAATGTGCATAGACTGGCGAAATGCACCTGAGGAAAGTCAATTCGTCCACAGACGCTGAGCTCGAGCCCCTTTGGTCGCGCGCGGCGTGCACTTCGTTCCCATGGATACGGAGTGAACCACAGCACCAAGAGGGGGGGAGGCGACAACAATCAAACACGCCAGCGTTTGATCGAAGTTTAAATCAGATCCTTTAAAAAAATTTTTTAGCTCAAATTTATTATGTACTACAAATATATGGTTACAAATTAATCGTATGTGTTATTGTAACGATTTGGCAGGCGTTTACCTAACAGAATGGAAAAACCCAACGCAACCCTCTCCGTAGAGTCTCGCGGTCGTGGACGACCTCAGTCCCACTGTTTCAGATGATGGTGGTAATGGTAATTATTATTCATTCTGGATCAAAAATGTTTCTTAGTTATTTATTATATTGAGAACAAACGTGTACTTCCTTATACACCACTAAAATTAGTACAATCTTGTAAAGTAGATTGTAGTAGTTTTTGAGCTGTAAAGCAGTTGACATGTTGATGTTTGAGCATATTAGCTACAACGAGGTGATTCCAAGCTATTACAGCTTGTGGTCGAGTAAAGTCTTGGAGGATGCAGGATGATCAAATGCTAATACAACATCTGGGAACATTCTCCTAGTTTCTCACCAGTTCTCAGAGGATAAACAGTTATATCTAAAGTAACATAAACTGATTGAAGGGTGTTAATGAATAATTTGGTTAAAAAATCGAAACTGAACATTTGCTGTTATGGATATGCTAGTGATTTGGGAAACACTTTCTCCCAATTCCAGTTTGTTTGAAAAAAAGAAAAAAATTAACTGTGAAATTATGCAGAGTTAATACCCTGTCAACTACAGTCTACAGTAATACTGGGTATGATAGGAAAATCCCTTCATTTTGAAACATTTTGCCTTTATTATGTACCACTCTGCAGTATCTTCTTAGTCTAAATCAGGCCACAGCAACTGTCTCACGGAAAATCATTTTAGTGTTGGTGAAGGATTGATGTTACAGAGCACACCTGAAAGTCTTTAAAATACGTGTTAATGCTGTTTGCTACAAAGTAATGAAGCATATTTTTAACAGATAACTGGCACTTTCTTCTGGGAAGAAAGTGTGGGAAATAAAAAAGTAACAAACTGGAATCTCAGAGCCGACTGTTCACACTTTCTCAGTGACAAAACAAAAAACCACCCAATTTAACAAGCATGTGACTGTGCATGAAAGTCAAAGCTGTTTCCCAGAGAAAGACCCTGTGAATGACGTAATGCGACATGTCAGCAGCTGCCGGCTGGGCTGTTTAGCTTCGGCTGAACCCACATTGACAAGGATGGCTGAAGGACCTAAGCGTTGGATGAGGGAGACACATTAGTACTCAGCAGGCTGCATTGCTGGCTCAAGTGGCTGCCAAGTTACAGCAAAATGCCTGTGACAGTGAGTGACAGTGGCTGTGACAGTTACTGTCAAGGATGAAGGGAAAAGATGGAAATCAGTTTGTATATTGAAAGTTGAATCTAAGAACATTACACACCAGGGGGTAATAAATAATCATAACAGAAGTCGTAACTGCTTATGTTCATATGTGCCTGCAATATATTTCAATATTCTCTTGAATAAGGTTCTTGGTAGTCTGGAACCTATCCTGGAAACACAAGGGCCAGGAAGTGCAATCCAGGCCACCAGTCCATCAAAGGAGAAAAAAATAATCACTGATGCTCAAGTTGATATGTATTTCAAAATATTTTTTAAGAATGTGTTTAACAATGCTCTAAGCACTGCGCTTATTCAATGCACTTTTGAGCTGTACAGAACAGTGCTTTGAGGAGAATTGTAGGAGAAAGGTCATTCATCACTCAGTGTTGTACATAAAATCAGCGACGAATGTCTGAAAACACGTGGAAGGGTTAAACACATTTAAAATTGTCAGGTTGGCTCACAACTGTATGTAAATTGGTGTGAAATAAATCCCAAGTGTGTTTTTTCAAGCAGCTGTAGAGAGATGGAATTACAGGAGGAGTCTAATGTGGAGATGAAAAAGCAATAAGTGCTTGGTGCTTTGGAGTGTCATTCTTCAAAAAGAAGTGAATTATTTGGTTAGGTAAATGAGGCCAATATTTATCTGTCTCTTGGTGAACACACACATTTCTCCTCGCAAGGGTCTGTTTCATTATGTCGTAGTGGATTTCAGCTGAGCTGCCCAAATGTCAATTAAAAGTGCTGCTGTTAATTGCATTTCCAGTCACTTCAAATCCAAAATTCAAAAAGGGCTGTCAGAACGGGTCTTCAGATAGGCTCATAGACCCATTTTCCAAGATCGTTATACAGATAAAAAATTTTAATGATAAAAATGATCAGATAGAGTTTATCTTTTGTCACACTGCTTTGACAAATACATCTTGCAAATTATGCATTTATACACAATGGTTTTGCACATTCCACTGCTTTTTAAAACTTTGCCATTATCCACTGAAGAGCTGAAATATTAAATCAGTGCTCTAGTTATGCATTAGTGAGCTTAGTAGTTCACAGGTTTTTCAGTCTCCCTTAGCCCCTAAATTACAATTTAGTGTTGACTTTTTCTTCCGTGTCATGTCTCTACATGCCACAATCAACTTACAAATGTTCAAAGATAAGGGCATTTTCCATTTTATTTATTTACTTATGAATGCACTTTTCATTCTTATATATATATTTTATATATATATATATATATATATAACATTTACATTTATTTATTTAACCCCAGACTCAGTCCAATGCCACTGTTTTAGTCAGTATATCCTACAGCCGAATATAGAATTGACAGGGGGTGCAAATTTTTCTTTAAATAGATAATGTAGTGAAAGTTTATGGAGCAAACAGGAGATCAGGAGAGAAGTAGGTCTGAAAAAGAAGTTTTTTCAGTTCTTTTTTGGGTATGGGGAGAGATTCAACAGATCTAAGGGACAGAGGGAACTAAATCTTCTCCACTGGATACAAAACTATAAATGTTCAGACTTTTGATTTCTTCTGTGTGGGACAACTAAGTTGCCAGAGTTGGGGGAACATAGCAGTCTGACTGGCACATTGTGAGTGATCAGGTTCTGTAGGTATTGAGGAGCAGATCTGTTGATGGTCTTCAAGGCTGTACCTAGTGCTGAACTTCATATTTACTAAAACTGTGCAGCCATCCATCCATTATCATTAATTTATCCTGAAGAAGGTCAGGGAAGCAATGGGTGGCAAAAAGCACCCAAACAGAACAGGAGTGTAGGAGCACTTTGGTTCAGCTCCCTTCCACAGTGGTTATGCCTCATGTATGGTATTTCTGAGTAGCCCACAGTAACAAGAAAAGCAAAGCCACACATTTGTGGAATGAATTGGTGAACTGTTGGGACTGAAGTGGGAGTCTTTGACATACCAATTTATAGTCACTGTGGACCTTTGTTGCCTAAGATATGTTGCAGGTTTTCACAGCAAAAGCCAGGTGTATAAAGTGATCACTGGGGCTACTCTATCCAGGTGGTTGTAAGAGGGCATGGAAGAAGTAGCACCAGCCACTGGTGCCTAGGGATGCAGAGATCTGCAGGAGGTTTTAGCTTCAATATGTAGCAATATTCTCTGAGTTCGAGGAAGGTAGTTGCCACAAAGTTGTACAAAGACATTGGTAAAATGCACATAAAAATAAATGCACTGTATGAACAATATGATTCTGGCAGAAAATATCCATATTTTAAAAAATGTAGAAATAATGTCTTGGAAATCACATATAACTCAGAAATTTGCTGGGAAAAATATTGTCCTCTGCAATACCTTGTTTCTGAAGCCCAGTTTTCCTTCCAAATTGTCTGTTGAAATATTTATGCATTTCAAATAATTAGAAAAATTCTGTGTTATTAGTGACCGGGTGCTGTGCTGAGCACCCTAGATTTATAGCTTTTGTAATATGTTTAGCTGCAGGGAGGAGGTTATCTCCATTTTTAATCTAAGAAAAACTTTGTCAGGTAGCTATGATGGGGTCCATTAGGTATCATTATTGCCTCAGGTATTATTTCTGAAGCCGTGTCATACAGAGTGATCTGTTCTAGGTTTTATTTGTTAAGGTTGTAATTTGCCTTTTTCACAGATCAGTGAGTGCATTGATCAAAGTAAACTTGTTTAATATGGACCAAGAATAATTCACACCTTTAACTGCAGCACTGTGTCGGAAAACTGATATAAAATGCTGCTTTATTGTAAACAGATTTTACAAGGTGTGTATTCATTCATTCATTCCTTTGTTTGTTTGTTTGTTCGTTCATTCATTCATTCATTTGTTCATTATCAATAGCAGCCTGTGAAATAAGAGCCTATCCTAGAAGCAAGGCAGAGTACATCCTGAATGGGGACACCAGTTTATTGCAGGACAATGTCTCACACACACGCACACACACACACACACACACACACACACACACACAAATAGCAGGTCAGAATCACCAATTTATCTGAAACATATGCATTTGGACAGTGGGAGGAAGCTGGTGCTGGTATTATCACACTGTATTATACTTTTATGTAATGTGTAATATTGAACTCAGAATGTACTCTGTGCTCTAGAAGTTGAAAAATACAAGGAAAATGCATTGGTGAAATATTAAAAATTCTGGACAAAGGCACTTAAAATGATTGAAAGCTGATCGTGTTAGAAAAAATGATGCAAAAAACAAAAAAATGACATACTGAAGTAGTACATTTTAAGTACTTTAACAAAGTAAAGACAATTAAACTTTTAAATGGAAAACTGCTTCACCACAAAAATTCTAGCCTTATTCAATATATAATTAGATCAAGCTGGGCAAAATATTTATTCTTTTATTATGTTCTGCCACTAAGCAAATGTATCAGAGAAATGTTTTGAAATAGAATTTTTAAATGATCTAAACACACATGCACTGAATAGTTATTTGAAATGTTGAGTAAATGTTTAGACTTTTTTCTTGAGGCATTGCAGCTCTCCTCACCATTATTTGAATGTGAGTTCTGAATGCAGTGAGCCATGACTGTTTGGTCCATGGCCTTCCCTTCATCTTGCATTTTGTTTTTGATGTGCACATTAACTAAATTTAACCAAGGAGATTTTCCATCTTAAGACTGCAGACAACAGGGAACCTCCTTCAATGGGGGTGGGGGGGTGGTCTAAGGATGGAGAATCTGCTATGCTTTCTAGGACTCTCAGCTCCTAAAACACACTAATTTACACAACACCAACAACCAGTTATGTTCTGCAATAACTTTGTGTTTGAGACACACAAATTCTGCTTTTTTTAGCAAACGAAGGAAAAAAGATGACAGGCACAATTTCTGGACTGATAGAGATCTGCTTATTTAACAGAAAAATTTGGGGCAAATCTACTGAACCTTGTGGTAAAAAGTGACAAAATCAGCCAGTGGTGTACTTGAAGGTGGGTGGGAGGATCAGGACCCCCACAAACCACTTCATGGGCCCTTCCTGCACACCTGCCAGATCCCTCCAAGTTGTGGAAAGAAAGACAACATTTTGACAACCAATACTGCTAACATCTGATCAAAAATGGCGGCTTGAGCAAAAAATTTGATTCTTGTCTGTTTTTACATAAATGCTAATGCATTTTGTGTAATTTTATTAGTACATATTCATTTATCTGGGACAAGACCTACCTGTGCTAGGTTTTTACACTAAGCGACTTACAGTGATTTGCCCATGAAATAAAAGCTCTTCTTGGGTGAAGCTCGGGAGGATTATCCTATGCTTGAGACTGCTTTTGACTTTGCCTAGTCAGCCTTCAGGCTGTAACAATAAAAACCTTACCCTGAGATATTCAGGTGAAATGACCCAACTATATAAATGGTTAAATAAATAGTAAGCAGCTTAGTGTGCAAACTTAACATTTGTGAGTTACCTTTGAGAAAAACTAAATAAACACGAATTGAGAAGAATAGTGGTCACAGCTCTAGTAAGCTGATCATTGTTTATTTTGTTCTCTTTATTGCATAAACCATCAGAAGAAGCCACTGCATTTGTGTTTGCTGTCCCCTCTAACAGACTTTCTCATGCATTAATAATGGAACTCTGCCAGTAGTGTGCAGGTGACCTCTGACCTGATGTGGAAAAGGCAGGTGGGATGCCTGTCCTACAGCAAGCGGCATCATTTAATAGGAAGCGGGATGCTGAAGTTTCATCATAATTCACTGATGGGTTTGCATACACCTACCTGCCAGATGCCACAGAGCTGCAGGTTCTGAAGGAGAAGCATCTCTGCTCTTCCCCTAGGTGAAGTGTACAACCTGAGTGAGCAAATCTACTAAATGTACTAAATTCTCCATCTGCTCGTGCGCACACACACAGACACACACACACACACACACAGTAGATGCTGTTTGCTGTTTAGATTCACTAGAAGCCATTTGTCTTAGCATGAAACCCACACAAACACAGGGAGCACATGCAGGGCTCCACACACACAGGCTGGAACGGAGCCTGTAGACCCAGTGTGAGCAACCATGTCCTGTGCGAAACCCTGTTTTCCAAACACACATCAAGGTCAGAGAGGCACTTCTGACAACACACTGCTCCGTTTGGGCCACCAGTAAAGAAGGGGTCCTCCTCAGTGGCTCATTACTGGCACAAGAATTTGATTGGCAAGTTTCAAGCCCTGTTAGAGTTTCCTGCAGAGTGCGCAGAAAAAAGCAGCAGAACCTTTTAAAGCAGCTTGTCAAAAGCAGTTGTTATGCAGAAGGCTGCTCTCCAAACTCCCAATCATTCTAAATCAGCAAACAAAAAATATATTTGACAATAATCAAGCCAGCAGCAACTATCTTTTGTATTTTCTGTGGAAATGACAGAAATCTATTTGTGTGCAGCAGAACTGAGCGCCCAGTTCCTCTGCTTGTCTAACAACTGTCTGACAAGCAAACAGTTTTTTGGTTGTTTCCTAGAACTGACGTTGAGAGGAGATCCGAAAGGAGGACTGAGGCTTTCCACTGTGAAAATAATATATGGCAGTTAAAACTGGCATCCTGTGTGACATAAGCATATGGCTGTGTACATTTCTGGTGCTTGAAAGCATTAATTTGAGGTATCTGCTATATAGGAGGGCCTCTTATTACTGAGTGGCAATAATACTGGCTACTGATTATCGATTACTACTAATACTGGATTAATACTGGAAATTCTTGATTGTTACTGACTACTGATCTTGATTTTTTGCCTGATTTGCTTTGCTTTAATTTGCTTTGCTGTTTCTTATATAAAAAATAATTTACTGTAGTTTATGGATCATTTCTTCCCCAATTCCAAAATAATATGTTCAAAAATGCTTTTGAACAATTTTTTTACACTTGAATTATGCAGCATATATATATACATATATATATATGTGTGTGTGTGTGTGTGTGTGTTTTGACTGTGTGTACATGAACTATATGCTATTATACAGGAGGACTAATATTTGCATATCTAGACGTTATTTTTTTGTAATTAATGTGATATATTTCAGTTTTTTGCAGCGCTGTATTTGTCAACTGGCTGTCCTCTTCTACCAGCCAGGAACACCCCTTCCCTTCATGCACCGTGCAGTGTTACCACTTGATGTTAATATGTTCCTGTTGAAAACACAAATGACAGGCGTAGCTAGCAGCCGTCAAAGTTTGTGGCTGATTAGCGAAAGGCTGGGGCCCCCCATCTTTAGACTGGAGGTCCAGATTTATGGCTGCTGGACCAACCGCTGGCCCACAATTACAGTCATCAGTATATCAGTGTCCAAGAAGAAGTACAGGCAGGGATTTGCATGAAGCAAAAAGTGTAATTTCTTAACAATTAGGCTGCCTGTGGTGTCCGAGGGGGCAGTTTGAAACCTCACAGTGACACAATTTCCTTTGACATTTATTCCTCTAAGGAATGAGTCTGTCTCTTGCTTATTTCCTCACGTTTATGTATTTATTCACGTTCCCTGTAAAGCAAGTTAGGTCTAAGCCTTTACAATAGCTTACCTGTTTATACAAAAGGTTAATTATTATGTTAACAATTAAAGGTAAGTATTGCAGCTTGATGGGTGTTTGGACCAGAGTACTTCAATTGCAAGGTGATGCACTATACATACTTGCTGCCCCCTTATTTTACCCAAAAACAGTTTATATGACTTGCATTTTTTACCCGGTGATGTGCATTGATATTTGAACTTAAATAAAATAAGTGAAGAGTAGAGTAAACAGGTGCAACAGAAAGGGTTCTTTTCGAATTTCTACTTGCAGCCATAACGTGTTCAGGTCCTTAACAAGACTACTAAACTATGCTTCTTCACAAGTCTGTCTTCTACTTCTCCTAAAACTCAAAAGCAGATGAGAATTAATTTAAAAGTCCCCCCCCCCACAATACTGGCAAACTGTTTCTTTTTTTTCTGTTTTCTTGTAATTGCCTGAGGAAAATCATTTATATAGGTGATTCTACCATTGCTTTGGACAGAACAAGTTGCTGCTTTGAGAACTTGGCTAAGCAAATAATTCCGGTGAAAATTATGTAATGCATGAGGTGATGTTGCCTGCAGGCGAGCACAGTCAAAATGGATGTGACAAACCACTGCAAATGGATGTGACAAAGCAAGGCATTATTACTGTTATGCAACTATAGAAAACTAAGCTGCAAAATAAATTATATTTGACCATCATGAAACCACACTGGTCAGACCGGTCTGTTACAGAAATTTTATCTCAG
Organism: Arapaima gigas; assembly: GCA_900497675.1. NCBI lineage: Eukaryota > Metazoa > Chordata > Actinopteri > Osteoglossiformes > Osteoglossidae > Arapaima > Arapaima gigas. The sequence goes on along the minus strand of UFQX01000533.1, from coordinate 61,390 downwards.
TCCTTGCAGTGAAAAGTAGTCTTCTGTATTGGAGTTTAACAAGAAAACACACGTGTGTTGTGGGGGAGATGTTTATTTAACCTCCTGAGACTCAGATATTCACTCTGTCTGTTCTAGAGGTTCTTCATTTTTCTAAGTGTATCTCCCAAACTGTAAATGGTATAATGCTCAGCCTTATTGCAACTTAGAAAGGACACTTAGTCCTTTCAAATAATATGACATATTTTAGGGAGAGTCCTTGAATATATTCCTAGGAAGCATAGAAATATGCCTCAAACCCCTTTTTGCTTGGTTAGGTTAATATTACTGCTAATACCGAGTTTAATGCTAAAAGCCAAGACTACATATTCACACATCATAAAACCAGTTTGTGATGGTTGCTTGGTCCCGTGTGCATTATTAACACCCGACTGAGGATCTAGCAGTAAGCAGGCAAGGTGAGATGTAGAAGTGTGTGCAAGAAGAATCATAGAACCATAGTAAACCCAAGTTTTCTGAACCTCTGTTATCCTCCAGAAATGAGATATGTTGGGGGTGAAGAGCCTTTAGTGGCCTGTAGTCCAAACCAGGGCTTCACTTGCTTTATCATCTTGAAAAATCTGCCCTTATTAAAAAAAATCAGTTTCTAGCACTTTTATAAAACTGAACTATCACTGTATACCTTTAAGAAGTAGCTTGAAGTTGTACTTGTGGGCAGGTATAATAAAGGGCTGTTGACCCCCAGATGATAATAATAATAATAAAAATAATAATAATAATTCATGCTCTAATAATTCTAATAGTTCTAAACATTCTAGACATTTTTGCATGTTCTTTAATCTGCCGGGAGACCAGAACAACGCTCCTGGTGCGATTATAAAAGTCGCTGCTGGGGTCTCACTTTTCCCTGTTCTCACACACACACACCTCGCCGGGAGGGGTTGTCGTTTCGATCACGCGCGTCACTTTGCTGCCCCGCGCTCGCGCTGCGCTGCGCTCGAACCAAAGGCGCGCACACGGGGCTGGCGTGCACTCCCTCAGCGTGCGGCGCAGTATGGCAGGTGGAGCTGCTCTCGTGCGGGACGGGACCGTGCGGACCGGGCTGCCTTGACATCCCCCCTAACTCATTACCCCAACGCCATGCCACGCCACGCACACGACATGCGGACCCGTCTCCTGGTTTCGTGCAGAACTTCTTGCGGAGGCGTGTGTATGGAAAGGATGGTGAGCTGGGTTTGGACTGCGCTGCTGCTCCTGGCCATGGAGGGGAACCGAGTGTGCAGGTAGGGTGATGATTTTTGCCTTCATCTTCATCCCTCCTGAGTTCTTCTATCAGACAGGGTGACGATCTGTATGGTCACCCTCATCTCTGCTGGGTTCCTCACTCAGGCAGGATGATGATCTGTATGGTCACCCTCATCTTTTCTGGTTTCCTCACTTGGGACAGAGAACCTCCAGCTATGTCTTACACAGGACTTGACTATTTTCACCAAATAAAATGGAACACATTGTGTTAGTATTGCAATTTCTAATCCGAAGGTCAAGTAATTTAATTTAAAATGCAATTTCTCGTTCCTGTTCCGTGCCAGGCTCAGTTTTTAGGTCACACCTTACTGAGCTGTTCTCTTTTTCCAGATCCTGTGTCATTTCTGTGCATCACGCGCTCTTTATTTCCAGCCACATCTTCTAAACTGTTATTAAAACTGAAGCGCCTGGCTGAGTTTGGATTTACAGTAAGAGGGTAACATCTGCTCCTATAAGTGTGCCAACTGTAACCTGGATTTGGTCCCAACCTCTTCAAAAAGAAGGTTCCCAACCATCTGAGAAGGAAATGCCAACATTCAGAGGGAACTTATTCTGTTTACTTAGAGCTCATCTTCAGTTGGTTGCTCATTTCCATATTTTAGACAAGAAGCTCTAAGATTCTACTGTAATATTTATTTAAAAAAGCACTTTTTATTTGCACTGAGCTTGAGAACCGGGGTCATGAGGGATTTCACAGCTCCGTGAGGGACACTTGAGCAGGAATCCTCTACAACTGAAGCCCAGTGATCAAATATACACACTATATTATGCAAATAATATGCAAAAGTTATGTAACGTGAGGTCAAATGTAATTTCAGAAATCTGCACCGATTATCCCGGTGAAGTCACTGCACAGGCAACTCATACCGTTCAGATGAATATTAACAGAGAAACATTTAAGGTCCAATTATGTTAGAAAAGTAAAAATGCTGGAGTGTAAGAAAATTTTGATTTTCTGCAGGAGGTCAGATTATAATAGGATATTTTATAATGACATAATAATTGAAATTAAATCTAAGATTTATTTGTATAATATAAGATTTGTATATTTCCAGCTTTAACACGCTTCTGAATGTAAACAATGACAAGCAGTAGGAATGAAATGCTAAGTTTTTTTGTGCATGTCTCACTTATCGTAAATGGCAACTGTTATAAAAGACAATTTGGCTGCCAGAAGTGCCAAAAACATGCACCCTGTCTGCAGAAAAGTAAGCAGTAATACTAGTTGCAGTTACAATTAGTTACAGTTGGAGCAAGCTGTAGTTTATATATATATATATATATATATATATATATATATATATATATATATATAAAATTTTTATTTTTTCATTTAATTTTTTTGTAAATTTGAAAAAGAATTAACAATGGTGTGTTACCATCACAGTTTATTTGTTTATTGGCCTCTGGCTTCCAGAAAGGGCTTCCTCCATGAAAAAAAAATCACAATGATCAGAGAATGCAGCGTTAATAGTCTTTCAGTTACTTGGGCCAGTAGGTGGAGCAGTGGTTAAGGTTTTAGTTTTTTGTCTGAGATGCTGCAGCTTCAAGTGTTGTAGATATCAGCAGGGTGCTTAGCATGGTTAACTTTGATAAAATACAGAACTTTGAAAACAGTTGCCAGGAACAAAAACAACTTTTCATGCACATTATAACAGAATTTCTAACCCCTTAACAAACTGAGCAGTAACTGAAAGACCATTCAAGTGAATATGAAGTACAAATTTATTTATTTATTTTTATTGCTGATACCTGCTTATCCTAAAGCAGTCAGGGGGGAATAAGGTGCAAAATAAATACCGCAGGATAAAAGTTTTGCAGAAGCGTAATAAATTGCTATGAATTGGCAAGCGAATTGGTGGTTTGCAGGGGCTGTGCTTCTACCCTGTGATGAGTAAGGAGATGTTTTCTCCCATTTGACATGACAGTGAAAAAATTTGAGGAAATGCAAAAAGGGTCAAAAAGGAAAAAACTTAAGACGATACAACAAATATGTAATATGTAATGTAATAGGTTTTTTCTTACTGTTTTACTGCCAAATTGATTCGCCAAAAATGTTTAGGTTGAATTAAAAAAAAATCTGTAAGGCTTCATTTTTATAAAGTTTAAATTTTATTTCATATTTATTTATGGAATATTCATAGTTATTTCATATTCATTTATCTGTCAGCACGAAAAACCCTTTTCCTTGTACCAAATGGAAGAAGTGTCAACTTTAATATAGCTATTTCACATTTTTAAAGAAATATTTAAATGAACCTTAAAAAATGATTTTTTTAAGTGTAAAACAGAAACGCTCATGCAAATAGTCAGCTTGCATTCTACAAAATGATGATGAGTTCGTGGTTAAACACTTCGTGGGTGTAAAGCTGTGTGAGGAGTGGAGGGCCCGGTGAAGCTGACCTTTGACCTCAGTTTGAAAGGGTGCTGCCCACATTTGCACCTCTGGCTTCAGTGAGATCTCGGAGAGGGATGTGAACCTCATAACCACAGGATTATTTGAACACAGCCCAGCAGTGCTTCCCACCCACGGCGAGCTGTGGAAATCCTGTGGGTATTTTCAGCCATAATCCAGCTTTGTGAGAGAAACACGATGTGGATGAAGACGTGTTTTGCTGGTTTCCCTTTTAAATCAAGTTGGGTGGGCAGATCAGGTGGGTGACTGGGTGCGTTGGGGAGTAGAACTAACCACACATTTATTTGTCATGCGTTTAGTATGAGACTAAACATATCTATTACACGTAAATATGTGTTTGAAACATGGAGATTCAAAAACATCAGATAAAATATGCCAATAAATGTAGCAGAAAACAAGCAGTATTGATCGGCAGTGGGTGGCAAGGTTTGAATCCCATCTCCTGCTGTAGTAGCCTTGAATAATGACCTTGCCCTGAACTCATACAGTAAAAATGACCCTATTGTATAAACAGGTAAGATGCTGTAAGTAGGTTAATATTATGTAATTTTGGAGAAATTTACAAATTAAATGAACAAATGTAGATGCTAAATTTTATTTCCTGTAGGGTATTTTTACAACCAGATTTTCACAAGTGTTTTGCAACTCACTGTCAAATGGAATAAAAATACTAAAAAAACAAAATAAAAATGAAAATGGAACTTAAAAGAAACAAAACCAAAACATCAATAAAATAAAATGGCAGGAATAAAAATTACAGATATATCCAAATACAAAAAAAATGTAATCCCTAAAAAAAGCCGGTGTGCATATATTCATGCATTTCCAACAGTGGATCAAAATAATGGTTTCCTGGCTGTGAGAGAATGACATGTCCAAAAAAAGGGCCACATCTCCATTGTTTATAACAGCCGTCCAAGAAGACACAGCGTTTCATGTAGACGGCGCTGCGGATGGACACTCCCCTTGAGTGCTCGTCCACAGCCGCCTTCAGCAATAATGTTTGTGGATGGAGTTCATGATGTGGGAACCGGTTCTGCACCTGTTGCCAGCAGCAACAACCACGTCAAGCTACTCGTTGGATGTACTTGGTTTTTAGCCATACTGACGGCCCTGAACAGTTAGATGCTAAAAACATCACTGCATTTAGTCCCCTGTATCAGATGGCATATAGAGGGTCGGGCAATAATGGCCACTGTTGGATTCGGTGTTGGTTACGCTCCGCAACATTTATACAACACTTGAAGAGACACGCAAAGGGCACCTTAGAATCACCAGGATACCTGACACACATGTTTCTGACTGCGGGAGGAAACTAGAGCACCTGGTGGAAACCCATGTGAAGACGAGACAAACATGCAAACTCCATATTGAGCAAAAATGCTTGACTTAAGTACCCATTTTCAAGATATGAAGGAAAGTGGAAAAAATGCAATTTGTTTTATTGCTCCCATTTCCCAACTTGTGTAGAAGGTTCTCAGCTTGACTGATCAGGAACCGCTAGAAGATCACACTCCCGTTTTAATTAACGTGTAGATAAGTACTCTGGGCTCTCTGCCACGGATGGACTGATGGGAGATGGAATACATTAAACAGAACAGCCCTTTTCCTCTCTGTGTTGGGATACTTGCCGGAGCTCAGCACTGAGCGCAAGCCCTTCGGAGGGCAGAAGCTCGGGGATAAAAGCGGCCACGAGCATCATTGTCTGACCTGACCTGGTGGAGACAGAATGAACTAGATCCCACGCAACGCCAGCTGCTTTCTGCAGCCGGTAGCTGGTGGTGGGAAACGGTCTCCCCTCCCTACCATGAACTCAGTGAGCTTTGCAGCTTTTCACTCTGTAGATTGCTGCTGGACACCACTTCAGCAGCAACTTCGGTGCCAAACCACTCGTTCCTCACGAAATGGGGTCGATTCATTCCACACTTCTGTATTTCAGTGCAATGTATTTAGGCAACTTCCTGCACTGATAGTCAAATGACAGTTTCTCTTGTGTCTCTTATCCCACAAGATCAATTAAAATCCCAAAATAAATTGCATTTCAGTGCATGACAACATCAACATATTGTATATTTTACAGAAACTTTTCTATTAATGTTGCACGTTTGTTCGTTCATTCATTCATTCATTTATTCATTGTCAGTACCTGTCAGCTGTAGGGCTGTGGAGGGCTGGAGTCTATCCCGGAAGAACGGGGCACGAGACAGGGTTCACCCTGGATGGAGACATTTTGATCATTGTCTTTACATTAGTTGGCAGATCTCTGCTTGGTTGTTTTTAGGATCGGCGACTCCCTGGGGCTGTTTATGCTGTTTTCTCTTCCTTCACATTTAACACTATGAGCTGCATTGTAGAAAAGCATCAGCTAAATGAGCAATAACTAATAACTAGTAACAATAACAATATTAAAACTGCTATTTCAGTTGTGATGTTATATTTACCTTAGTCGATCTATGTGACAGTAAGTAGGAAGTTTGTGTAGTTTGTTCCAACTGGTTTTGTTGTGGAAGTAGCATGGCGTCCATGTGCTTAGCAGAGTGAAACACACAGTTGGTAGCGAACAAAAATACCCGCTGTGGAAGTAAAATGGCTGCCCAACAGAGCAAAATGCTGTGGTACAATAACAAGCTTGCATGAAAAAGGTTTACATTACATATTTATCAGTCACTGTAGTGGTTTTTCTATGTATAGGACCTCAGTATATGAGAAGTGAATTCATTTCTCTCGAACCTTTGGTGTCAAAGTGGCTTAAAATTCAGCACTTAAATATTAGCCACCCCCAGTGATATAATGTATTATAAATAATGATCTATTAGGTGAGAAAAGGAAAAAAAAATATACAAATAAAAGTGTGTAAGTGCTGAAGTTGTAGATTTTGGGCAAATCATCATGATTTTGTGTGGAATTTTTTGGTCTAGAAGAAGACCTCCAGGGAGCTGCTAAAGAATCTGCTCCAAGTTGTAATAGTTTCTTGGACCCTTAAGTGTTAAATGTTAAACAGGAGAATTTTATCAGCACATTACCAAGTCACGGATCACCTGGTGAAATACTGGCATAAAGAAGTGATTTCTCTGGCTTTCAGGATCATTTGTACATTTAATGTGAACAGTTACATTAATTCAGAAACTTAACTGCTTGAACCTGAAGATCTGTCTCCTTAATACACAAGAGCCCAGGGGGAGTAGAGGCGATCCACGCGTCCGGAATTAACTTGTTCACATCCGTGGAGGGTTTCTGTTGCTGCAGTCTCCTCTTAAGCAGTTCAGTTAACCTACATTTTCTCAGTAAAATATCCAGATATACACCTGGGAAAGGTGTAAAAAAGTTCTATATGGATCGTTGGATGTAAATCACTGCTGAGCAGCAGTAATGTACTGCACGCACATAACACGAGCTTGTTTCACTCTACCTGTAGAATGGCAGGAATATGTTCTTCCTGGTTGCAAAATGTCTTTCATTTAAGCTTGTTTTAATGCCTTCTAATGATACATTTAAAATGCTTATTATGGCATTTACATTTATCAATTTAGCTGACACTTTTGTCCACAGCGACCTAAAATATTAAGCAACTTACAGTGATTTGCTTATTTATATTATTCATATTATAGTTGGGTAATTTTTACCCATGGAAAATCTCCAGGATCTGCCCTTTCCACTGCACTTATATAAAATGTTTTTTTTTCTGTTACAAACTTGTCTGAGTGACCCTATCCCACCCCCAGCCACAAACTGGAGAAAGCAGCCAGTGTTGTGTGGGATCCAGCCCATTCGGGCTCCAGCAGGTCAGGTTAGGCACTGATGCTCGTGGCCATTTTTACTGTGTGAACTGATAGGCTGCACAAGTGTGCATAGCAACAATGAGGCTGAGCCGTGTTGCTTTTTTAGCTGTACGGATTTTGTCATCAGCAATTGAAGGACCTGGGTTTTGATTTTACCTCCTGTTGTAGTCCCCTTGCTCAAGGTACTTACTGCGAAACGAATAAAAAATTGCCCAGCTGTATAACCGAGTAAATTGCGGTATGTATCTTAGTACAAAAATGTCATTGTAAGTTGCCTTGGAGATTTAATAATTCCTATAAATAATACTCTAAGGCAACAACTGTGTGAAAGGAATATAATCATGTTAAGTGGCTACTCTGCTTTAGTTACTGTAAATAGACAGTGATGGGGGGCAAACACCTTTCTCTCTTAAGAACTGGGGATTCAACTGGGGTATGCAGCTCTGACATGAAAAAAGAGTGGAAATTATTGATACGATTGTTTAGTTCCCCCCTTTGTGAAGTGCAATGTCAGTATTTTTATTGCTGCGGTATATACTGCGAGGGCTTTGGAGGACCGGGGAGGCCTGCAGCCAGACCCTTGGATGTCTAGGTACAAATGAACCCCATTTTGCTGAGCTAATTAGGCCAAGAACCGAGGCGCCGCACGTCTGACACGTGTGAGGGATCGGGTCCCTCCGCTTCTTCCATCTCCGCACGGTGCTCGTAAACAGGCGGTTAGCGGAGCGTGCCCTCGGGAGGTCATTTTCATGAACTGAAATAGGGCGATGGGAGGGAAGCAACAAAGAGGCCAAATCTGTTTGAAACATTTAAACAAGGAAAGTCTGAGAGCCACAGCGGCGTGTTCAGAAGTTCCTCCATGACGCATGTTTTTCATTTTTGCTCCCCTGATTATTTAACCAAGACAAGGGGGAAGGAGTAACACACATACAAATCTTTATTTTGGTTACACTAACCAGGCCTATTGTAATGAAAGCAAATCTTTAACTTATTCCTGTAGCCAAGGTGACTTGGTGTTATTTTATTCTTTTCTCCAAGGCAACTTACGAAATCAAGGTATGTAGAATGGTTTACCTGTTTACACTGCTTTTTAACTGTACCATGGTAAGTATGAGGAGATGGGAACTGAACTGATAACTTCCAAGGCAGCATCTCTAGCCAACACACCACCTGCTGCCTTATTCAGTGCACAATTGCATATCAGAAAATAATCACAAGCAAGACACAAATGCTAAGAATCATGCCAGTAATAATAATGCAATGAACTGTATTATTAAACAATAAAGGTTATGGAGATTTACTATAGTTATTTATCAGACAAATTGCTCCAAATATCTGGCTGTGATTTTAATGAAACAGTCTGGGTTAAGTGTGTCTTTCCCAAGGTGATAGCCACTGAGACCCCTGCATGGGCTGAACCAGCATCCTGGCGACTTCACCATGCCGGTCTGTCTCACGTTTCGAACAAGCGCTCTGATTTTCATTTAAAACCTGTCAATTATTATAATGCTGAAGGAGCTAATTTAAGTCATGAACTGGAATGAAAAATTACAGCCATTAAGCTACTCGATCGCCTTTCTCTTCGCGCTCTCTCCCTGTATGTGGCCTACAGTACAATATTTGCTCTGTATTTTTAGAATTTAATTTTTCTGCGATTAGTTATCACGTTAGCTGTCATTGTTTTTCCATCGCCACTCGGGAAATAGGGAGTACATCCCTCATATACAAGCACTTTGCAAGTTAATTTGTGACATGAGGGCAAAAAACTCTAAAATAGCGACACACAGTCACTGAAGACAGTTGTATTGGCTCTAATCCCAACAGAACGCTAAGCAGCGGGTATGAGACAGATATTTAAGATATATGTTTATTTGCTGCAGATGAGCATCACTCTAATCCAATCAGACTGAGAAAAACTGAATTCCAAAAAAATAATGGATACAGCAAGAGATATGTACTCAAAGCTGGGAGGTTATACGCAGTACATACGGTATAACATCACAGGCATATTAATAAGTGATCTTTCTGCTGTAAAACAGCTGTTTTTATGAATTTTATGAAATCATAGATAAAGAGTCTGATCCATATTACTTGGCAAAGTAATTTTAAGACATATTCATATACTCGAAGATGATATGGGATTCAGCTATGTGTGCGAGTATGATGAGTTTTCTTATGATTCTTCTTATTTAATCAGTGAGCGAGGCGCAGATGAACAAAGTGTGACGCCGTGGAGTCCACGAGAAAGCCCAACATCCTTCCAGAAGCACTTTTTTGCTCGGAGAAGCTCAAGCTGCTGTTTCCATGGAAATGTAACTGGGTTGATTACAGTAGGAGCCCGATTTCCGTGGCAGGCTCAGGGTTTTCCGATGAGAAACTCACTTACTACTCTATTTCAGTGGGCTAAGAGAACCCCTTGTGTTAAAAAATGAATTAAAAAGGCTGACCTTTGAGGTCCCATCTTGCAGCAAACACGATTTTTAAATGTTACCTGGAAAATTGTTTTGGGGGCTTTACATTGAAGTTATGAGCCTATTAATATTTGCATAATAGGGGATGGTCTTTGCTGTTGTTTTAATTAAACTGTCAGCAACACCGCCTCTGTGTCTTTTGTCTTGTTTAGTTTGACATTCTGTTATGACACACAGTTTGAAAACTATTTCTGATTTTTTTTTGTTGTTTGGGACCCTCGCTTTAAAGCCACGATTAACGGGGGTCAAGGTCAGAGGTCAGCATCAGGCAGGGGTGTCAAAGCAAAAAAGGCATAAATAGATCCCTCCAGACATACCAACACTGAGAAACATGAGTAGAACACATTATGCATATGCAAAACTGCCACTGAGAACGTACATTTTAAACCTTTTAGCTCTGCTACTATGTTACAGGAAAGAATATGTTACCCAAAAAATATAGTCAGAACTTTATAGGAAGCTGTTGATGAAAAATACCTTTGGTTGCATTTTACACTCGAATTCAGGTTTGTAATGAAAATGGTACTTTCTTCACATTCAAACGGACTGATTCTTTCTTCATCACTAACTATGTGAACAATGGTCAATTCCTGCAACTTGAGAGAAGCTGGACTTTAGAGTAATTTGCCACAATGACGATCGACTAGGCAGAGCGCACTGCCCCCTCGTGGCCATCGAGTAGATTTAATTCTGTAAACTTTTCGATCAGTAAGACCGTATCATTAATATCGTTTATTATCCATTTAAATTACTTGTTTGTGCAAGGTGACTTCAAGGGATAAATAATTTTTTAGTTATTTACTAGTCTACATAGCAAGGTATTTTTTAAAACCTCATTCAGGGCAAATACATTGATTATTTCAGGGGTATTGAAATATGTTAAAATCCAATGTATACAGTAAACAGATCAAATATTTGAAATATGGGTTGTAAAATATAATAAATGCCGGCAAAGGTACAACTGAACTTTTGAAGCTAAAGAACAAATGCTTTCTTTTTCCACGTTTAAAATATCCAATAAAGCAGAATAATCACCATTACCGTAAGAAAAAAACATTATTCATTATTCTATTATTGTCGTACATGAAAGACGTGATGTTTTTAGCTGTCAAATCTCTGTATTTCCGGTTGTTTTTGTGAATGCTGCCAAACGGGCTGTGACAGTTTTTTTGTCTTTTCAGCTGTCCTGCAGATGTTCTCCAGTTTGGTCCAAGATTTCAAGCTTGGTATTTTTTGTTTCCCCAGGGCAATGATGAATGATATTGGGGACTATGTAGGTACAGACATTGAGATCTCCTGGTTGCCTAACCTGGATGGTTTAATGGAGGGCTATGCGCGCAATTTCCGTCCTGGGATAGGAGGTGAGTATGAGATCTATAGCCAGGATCATTGGATGCCACTTCATCGTCTCACATTTCCAGTCATTCTTAACATAAATTTCTCCATCTAATTGAAAAACCGTGGCAACTGATTTCTGGTAGCTTCAAATATGAGTTTTGACTTTTACTGTCACTTTGATTAGTTATTGAAAGAACATATTTTGAAAGTCATAATCAGGTGCATTTTGTCAATTCCTCACTTCATATATTAACTCATTCCATTGAAATCACAAAAAATAACCCAGGTTTCAAGTGGATAATAATGCTAAAATAAAACAACTGTGGTAATATTACAAGGCCTATGAAAATACTCACTTCCCTTGACTTTTTCATGTTTTATTGTTTTACAACATTGAATCACAATAGATTTAATTATCCTTTTGATGGTGATCAACAGGAAAAATACATATTAATGTCAAGCTGAAAACATTTCTAGAAAAAAAAACGGAATTATTTTCTACTTTACATTTGAAAGTAAATTATAAAACAAGAAATAACCAAATGCATAAGTATTCACCTATTCAAATCAGTATTTAGTAGGACGCTGTACTTTGCTGCAATTATTTTACCTTCTGTTGAAGAAGCATCCCCACAGCATGACGCTGCCACCACCGGGCACATTAAGAATTGTCAATTTCTGCTGATGTACAGCGTTTGCCACTTGCCAATCATAGTGTTTATTTGATAGCCAAAAAAGCTCAGTTTTGGTGGCATCCGACCACAGAATGTTTGTCCACTTTGTTTCAGAGTCTCTGAGATGCCTTCTGGCAAACACTAACCAAGATATCACATGAATATTTCCCTGTTGTGACTTTCTTTTTGCTACTCAGTATCAAGCTGAAACTGGTGAAATGACTAGTTGTCGTATGCAGTCTCAGTCACAGAAGACTGTAACAGTCCATATAGGTAGTCTTTGCTTTTTTATGATCAACTTAACTGTTCTCCTAGGGTTAGTCACAGGAAATAACAATATGCCTCACACTTGGTTGCTACCTTTGAAGACCCTTGTCACAGGTTTGCTTAAACCATTCCATCATTGCCTGACTAACCCGCCACAGAGGGCAATTTTATAATAAAACCATACAAATCTCATTAACTGCATGCAGGTTTCCTCTATTGAACTAAAGTGATTTCTAAAAACAACTGGTTGCACCTCAGCTGATTTTGATGTGTCACAGTAAAGGAGTAAACACTTATGCACTTAGTTCTTTTGTTTTTTCATTTGTAATTGACTTGATCTGAAATGATTTGTAGAAATGTATTTACCCTTTGTGTTTAAGATTTTTTTTCTGTTGATGAACACTAAACAATCTTAGTTAAATCCACTGTGATTTAATCTTATAAAACAATAAAGCATGAAAAAGTCCTCAGAATGGGGGAGGTGCTTTTTTATAGGCCCTGTACTTTGCCAGAAGGTATAAACAAGTCACTTATTGGGGAATAATCAGTTAGGCTGGTTGGTAAATATGTAATAAACTGTCCAAAGTTTAGAGAAAATGTTAGGATAGAGCCCTCAGAGAACAACTTGTTAAGAATGGCCGTCAAATGTGATATATCCAATGACTGCAGCTGTGGATTTCTCAGCCTCACAGCTTAACTCAGTTCAGAGAAAATGAACATGCGTCGACCGCGGGTGCAACATCGATGCCAAATGGGGTCGTTTTTGCTCCTCATCCTTAAGTAGACACAGCTTTGACAGACACCACACACTTCTTTGCATTTGTTTGCACAGTCCCATCCCTTCAGTTTCCTGGCATCTTCATCTTAAGACATGAAGCTCACTGTTGGGCCAGTAGGTGTTGTAGTGGTGAAATGGTTGTGCTAGAGGGTCAGTGGTCATGCTACTGTAGCCCCAAGATGCTTGAAAGCCTCAGTATACGTACAGTGTGAAATGTGGGATAAGAGATATGGATCTAGATGTCATATTATTGTAAATACAGCCAAACTAGGTTCAATATTTGAAGGTAATGAGACAGATTCCTACAGTGACTGTCATAATCATTGATCCTGAGAAATTTATTGCTGCAATTTGATCCAAATGAAATACACAGGATCCTCATGTTCCCTGTATTTAACTTATAGATACAGACATTTTCCTGGTTTTTTACACCCACTCACTGTTGACAACAGCTTACCTGACTAACTACATTTTCTTCACCTGCTGTTTTTCTTAAAATTTCTGCTTTTTTGATGCAAAGGTGTCCTATTTTTTGACTGATCTATAGATAGCAGAAAAGAGTATAAGTCATCAATACCAAGAGACAAGTTTTATTTGTGCTTATGAGATGAATCATTCAACAATAGGGGAGTTTCTGAACACAACAGGTTGAGATGATGGGTTTGATTTTTATGCAAATCTAAAGCTTGGTACTTCTTTATATTAAAAATATACAAACTCAATATACCCGATTCTGAGATTTTTAATGGACCAAACCTGTAAATAAATTATAGGAAGCCTGTATTGTTCAGCACGTATTGACTGATCAGAGCTGTGAGAGTGACTTTGAAAGCGATCAGATTTCCAATCCCAGTTGTGCTTGTAAGCCGGTGTATTTACAGTACATTCTGCAGCACTTTATTCCTCACACCTTAAACTTTCATGCTAAATATAGACATTCAGAGAAGATGCTTAAACATGTGCGCGACACAGGGAAAATTACCAGGGTAACAGGATTTGTGGATGAGCGGAGTTTCTCATCTTGCATGGTTGTGCACTCCAAAAGCAGGATAAACTTTGAATCCTTTTTCATTTTCAATCCCTTTAGCACTGACACGAGAAGACAGTTTTTAGTCTCAAATAATATTTTATCATACAGCGAAACCATCATTTTATCAGTCGGACATTATAGGATTTATCTGACCAACTCTTATTTCATAATGTTACAGAAATTCTGCACGTTTTTTCTTGTAACCGTAACCAGCTCACAGTTGGCGGCTGGTCTTTCCTTCCATCGTTTACCGGGTGTTTCTTCCCAGGCCCTCCAGTGAACGTAGCCATGGCTATTGAGGTAGCCAGCATCGACCACATCTCTGAAGCCAACATGGTAATGTAGAACCTTCTCAGGGCATGATCATAAAAAGCCCGACTTCTAGACCGAACTCCTGATTAAAAAAACATGTCTACATTGGGCAAAAAATGAACGGCTGGCTCTCAGGAAGCTAAGACGTCACACCTGCCCACTGCTTGGATGAGTGAATTGAACTGATACCCACTGTTCGCCATGGTATTTTCTCAACCATTTCCCACCCCATTATTCTGCCCTGCTCGGGGCTTGTTCAGGAGTACACCATGACCGTGTTCCTGCGCCAGAGCTGGACAGACAGCCGCCTGTCCTTCAATCACACCAACCGAACACTGGGGCTGGACAGCCGCTTCGTGGACAAACTGTGGCTGCCGGACACCTTCATAGTCAACGCCAAGTCGGCCTGGTTCCATGACGTCACCGTGGAGAACAAGCTGATCCGCCTCCAGCCGAACGGCGTGATCCTCTACAGCAGTCGGTAGGGGTTGAGGGTCAGGATGTGGGTGGATCCCCTACAGGGGTCCTACCAAACAATTCCGAGAGGATGGTGTGGGGGCAGATTTCTGTTCCAGCTACGGTTCATCTGCACAATCATTTAAGCATCTGTTTTTATTATTTCTCACATTCAACCTGTTTCTGCTTATATTTTTAGAAAATATGAATCATACAGATTTTTAACTACAATATAAACTGGACGGCCAAAGACTACAGGGTTATCAGGTATCATAGCGCTGTTGCTTTGTAATCAAAAGACCTGGATATTTTCACCGTATTCATTTGGGGTAAATGCCTTGATCAAGGGTACTACACGAGGGGTTGAAATTTGAACCCGGAGCCGTCGTAATGCAAGGCAACAGCCCTACGTTATGCCCCCTGCTGGCTCAGGACTACCACAGGGTGTGTGTAGTAAATTAGTGCCGTGCTGCTTATGATGATGGTACGAATGGTGATGTTTGGCCTCCGTTTTTCTGTTTAGCATCACCTCAACGGTGGCGTGCGACATGGACCTGACCAAATACCCCATGGATGAGCAGGAGTGCATGCTGGACCTTGAGAGCTGTAAGCCCTGGCCCATGTGGGTCGAAGAGCGTGCACACGTGCAGTGGGGGTGGAAGATACTAGACACTCTTTCCTAGAGCAGATTTACAGCATTTACAGTTACAGTGAGGAGCAAACTCTGTTCCTGAGGGACCGTGTGGCAGACAATAGGGAGTTCACACAAACATCGCAGTCAAGTATACCGGAGCGCGGCAGATCGGGGCTCTGATCGGCCACCTAAATCTCTTCCAGATGGATATTCCTCCGAAGACATTGTGTACCACTGGTCCGAGAACCAGGCATACATTCATGGCCTGGACAAACTGGAGCTCTCCCAGTTTACGATCACGGACTACGAGTTCGTGACGGACATAATGAACTTCAAATCTGGTGAGTCTTTGAAGGGGCTTTCAGCTATCCTGAAAATGCACCCAGGCAAAATGTTATAAATGAATTAATGTGACAACATAACAGGATTATGATGGTGCACAGTGGACAGCAGGTGGAGCAGTGGTTACAGTGGTTACAGCTATTGCCTTTGGACTTGGAGGACCCAGGTTTGCATCCCACCTCCTTAGGTAGTACCCTTGAACAAGATAAACATTGTCCAGCTGTATAAATTGGTAAATCGCTGTAAGTAGCTTCAGAGGAAAAAAAAAACATCAGTGAGATGTAATGCATGAACTCTTATTACAGAACTATATTAATTTCAATATTTGTCTTTAAAAAACTACAGCTGGCCGCTTTCCACGACTCAGTCTCCGCTTCCAGCTGAGGCGCAACCGTGGCGTCTACATCATCCAGTCCTACATGCCGTCCATCCTCCTGGTGGCCATGTCCTGGGTTTCATTCTGGATCAGCCAATCAGCCGTTCCCGCCAGGGTGTCTCTAGGTGGGCCATTTACCGTGTTACACCCTTTCTTCACACCTGGAAATTGGTTTTTTAGGCCAAAATTCATAGATTAAAACAACAAATGGGGAAAATCTATTTTGATTCAAACAAGACCCAGTTGCACCAAAAAAATTACCAGAAAACCCAGATGCAATTGTAAATATTATTTCTATTTCAGCAGAGAAAACAATTATCAAAATTCTGCACGGTACGGCCATCTGTGTCTATGTACTGCATGTTTGGTCAGGAGAAAGGAAGGGATATTAGACAAAAAATATTATTCCTATTTTATCATTAATTGCCATAAAAATGGGTTAAAGAAAGGTGAAAAAATCAGATTAATTTGTTTTTATCAGTAAATAATCACAACACACAGCCCGAGCCGCTGCCCTGAGGTAACGTCCGCTAATATGGTGTTTGTTCCCACAATGCACCAGAGACATGTAAACAATAGGTTGCTAGGTGCTGTTTGAAAATGGGATGCTGGTTTGAAATTGGGTAAAATTTGCTTCAAAAGCAGAAAGAGTTCTGTGAAAATACTGACTGTAACTCAGATTTAAATACACAACTCGAGTTGGTCTACATAAGTGAAAATTTGTCACTTGAAACTGTGCGTATCGAGGAATCTGCTTTAATAGCCGAGTCACCTGAATGACGCCACACTTCAGCTGTATGTCATTTGAAAAAGTCACTTGAATGACACCACTGGTGATACCGTGTCCACAGGCATCACGACGGTGCTCACCATGACCACGCTGATGGTGAGCGCCCGCTCCTCCCTCCCCCGGGCCTCGGCCATCAAGGCCCTGGACGTGTACTTTTGGATCTGCTACGTGTTTGTGTTCGCGGCCCTGGTTGAATACGCCTTCGCACACTACAATGCTGACTACAACCGCAAGCAGAGGGCCAAGATCAAGGCCAGCAAGATGAGTGCGGAGGTGAGAGGATGAAGGAGGTTGAAGGTGGAAGAGTGAGGCCAAGAGACGGTGAGGGGTGATGGAGTGAGTGGCTGTGGAGGGCGCTGTATCGCTTCACAGCTCACGATGTTTGTTTGGCATCCTCCTACAGCAGGAGGAGTCGCGTCCTCCCCTGTATGCCAGTAAAACATCCCATTTGTACAAATGCCTAAAATGGAAAAAATCATTACTATGAGCTGGAAGTTGATGTGAACACAATATCTGCGAAACTCATTAATGTTTCTGAAAACAGGCAGGAGTGAACATTTCTGAGGGATTGTGAGGATGTTGATTTGTATGTGTCACATGGGACCTTTCAGTGTTCAAGGGTGGCTTAACAGAAGGCTTAACAGTCTCCTGAGAAAAAGGTGTTTATATTCTTTGGCATTCACAGATTAAATATGAAAAAACTCAGATGATTAGTATATTAACACTAACCTATAGAGATATTTCGGTTATTATTAGACAGCTGGTCGGATGTGGTGTTCCAGATGTTCACGCTCATCTGAAATAAGTATTTTTTGAGTTTGACATTAATCTGGCTTTTTCATACCCCTTATGCAGTCTGTCGTGAAGAATGGAAAGCAGGCCATGGTGCTGTTCTCTCTCTCTGTGGCTGGGATGAACCAGGGTCTCGTGGTCTCCAATCGCCAGGCTCGAGCCCAGAGAACCACTGATGCCCCTGGAGACTCGGCAGAGGTGGAGCCCCGACGGACACGGGGCAGGAACCTGGAGGGGACCGAGGAGAAGAAGGGCTGCCTAAAATCCATGTTCAAGCCAATCGATGCTGACACCATCGACATCTATGCCAGGGCTGTGTTCCCAGCAGCATTTGCGGCCGTGAATGTCATCTACTGGGTTGCGTACACCATGTGAGCGGGAACCCAGGGAGCTGCTTTAGTGCGAACATCGGAACGTTGGATGAAATGACAGCGGTTTGATTTTGTCCCTTTATCTGAATGATCCACGACAAGGTTGAAATGGGAAAATCCTTAAAGGGCCTAGAGTGGAACCATGAGGGACCCCATAATAGAAACGAGTGTGGGACTGTATTGTTTTGCATCCTGTTCTCATGATGAAGACTAGAACATCACGAGAAGATTGCGTTAAGCATGTCATTTTGAGAACGCTTCGTAGAACTTTTGATAATTACAAACATTACCCTCAAAATACAATGTAAGTACTTTAATTGGTTATTGACACCATAACTTTATAAGCATTTGCAGTCTGGAGAATGAACATATAGATTTGTAAAAAGGGGTATTAAGACATAATTAACATGCAATAATTATGAGAGAACTGGAGGCTAAACATAGAATACAGAAAAGGTGAAATGCACAGTGGGCCTTGGACTGGCCATTGTTGTCTTGGCCCTCCTTCCAGTAGCATCTCCTTCCAGTGGGAGGAGGACTAATGCACTGATGATGCCACATGACTTTTGGGTTCATCGGGTCTCGAGGTTTCGGATGCGAGACAATAGCTGTCAAAATTCTTTCAATGCCGAGCATAACTGCAAAATGTCAATCGAATGAAACAATATAGACTAGTGTGCATGGCTCCCCCGCCCCCTCGCGCCCTCGTAGCCTGACCCCTTCACCAAACACAACCCTCCATTGTTTTCCTTTTAACTCTTCCCACTGAATTTTTTTCTTCACTTTGATTTTATACATTGGGACGTCTTATCACTTCCTGCCAGTTGCTCTGTGTCCAGATTATTAAAAGCAGTTTCTGCTGTACCTGTCTTTATCTCTGCTGCCTTTATCTTCTGCTTGCCGCTTAATGCAGCCTTTTGTTACTGCTTGCTGCCCATAATGACAAGGTGGGACATATAGTGAGAAGTCTGAAAAGTGGAAATTGAAAGGGTCCATGGTCATGCTGGAGCGGTGTGTTGATCTGATTGTACCATTCAGTTTGGTCCCTTATTCCAAATGATCTAGAATAAACTTGATATGGGAACATACTTGAGGGCCTAGGAGTGGACCCTTGAGGAACCCCATAATAGAAGCGAATGTGGCAGCTCTGTGGTTTAGAATCATGTTTGTATTTTGAATTGTACCAAATAATTATGAGAACACTTTCATTTTGATAATACTGCTCTTTCTATTATTATTATTATTATTATTATTATTATTATTATTATTATGTTCACTGAAAAGGGAACCCTTGAGCATAACTAGGCAAAGTTAAATGGTTGTGAGACTAGAGTATCTCAGTTGACTCCATTCACCATCGAGTCTGAAATTTAATTTTTTCCACTGAGTCACAATTGTGCACCAAATGAGCCGGAATCATACGGGAAGCGTGAGCCTCGGGTCCCGTGAGCATCAGCAAATTGGAAGGTTGCTTATTAATGAGCTCTGTGGCTTTTAAAAGTGCCCTTTCTTCAAGTGCTCTGAAGCCCGGAGGTGCCACAAGGATTGTTGTGAGCTGAAAATCCAAAATGTTTTGTTTTTTCCTACATGCTGGAAGTTTCTCTGATGCTGGTAGGCTGCTCTCTTATCACAGCTTGCAGGGTGGTGGGCCGGTGTTGGGAGTTGAAGGGAAAGGAAGCACCCAGCCCTGTAGAAAGCCATCGCCCTGGCTGACTCCAGGCTGTGCGATAACTTTGTTGTTGGGCCAGGAAGGTGACATCATGATGGATGAGGATGGAGACCCTTTTTTATCTGTGGTGGTCGCTCCTCAGTGAGAGAATGGCTGTGGGGCCCTCCTTAATTGCCGCCCACCTTCTTCTGGACCTGCCCATTATGCTCCATGGGGTGGCCTCTGTGTGTGTAGGTGTCCCTACATGTGCGTGGTTGTGTGTGTGTGTGTGTGTGTGTGTGTGTGTGTGTGTGTTTGCACGTGGGGGTCCTCTTTAAAGGCAGATGTTGGGGTGCTAAGTAGCCAAACTCAGAGAACATAATGCACCTTGCATCCACCTAGTAAGCAGCTCTGAAGATCAGCGTCAACACATCTGGGGATACTGAGGAGAATTTCACTACCAAACTTTGAAGACCAGCATCAAGACACCAGTGAGTCCTGTAAGTCCAGGCGCCTCAGAAGCAAAGCGAAGTGTTAATGAATAGAGAAATAATTAGTGGAGATGCGGAGAGAAACTGTAAGGAGAAAGAGAAATGATGAAAGAAAAGCTGGACGAGATAGCAGTTCATTTCTACGGAGACTGTCAGCCTCTGGACACAGTGCAGGACATGAGATTCGTGCATTTTGACACATGTTCTTTCTCATTCAGTCATGATTATGAACAAAATTAAGAGACCTTTAAAAACTTTAAGATACACTTTAAAAATACACAAGCTAATGATAAAGCTG
Organism: Arapaima gigas; assembly: GCA_900497675.1. Lineage (NCBI taxonomy): Eukaryota > Metazoa > Chordata > Actinopteri > Osteoglossiformes > Osteoglossidae > Arapaima > Arapaima gigas. Next base: position 40,843 of record UFQX01000533.1, on the reverse strand, counting down.
AAATTAATAATGGAAAAAGTTAAAGCCTTTTAAGTGAGGTGGTATCAACAAACGCATTTTTCTGGAGCATCGTGTGCTGGAGCAGCAGGTGGTGCAGTGGCTAACGCTGCCATTTTGGAATGGAAGGACCCTTCGATCAACGTTTTTACCCTGAATTGATACAGTAAAAACAACCCAGCTGTACAGACAGGAAAATCATTGTAAGTAACTTGTGCACAAACCTCAGATCGGAATTCGCCTCGAACTGAGGTGTCAGCTATACTGATGATAACAACTGTCCTCCTATGGTTGTTCACATCTTAGCTGATGCTTATACAACTTATACAGTTAACTTACAGCTGGGCAATTTTTATTACTGTTTCATTATTTTTATTACCCTGCATTAACTCAGGGTAAGCAGCCTAAACCAGGGCAACGCAGGAGGATGTGGGATTCAACTGTGTGGCCTTTCAGTCCAAAGGCAGCGGCGCTACCCGCTACACTGCACGTTGCCCCCTAAGATGCTGTTATTTGGCTTTTGGTTTTGCTGTCTGTGTGGAAATAGTTATTAACCAGAGATGATTCCTTCTCTCTGGGAGTCTTTCTGAAAGAGCCAGCGCTATTTTAATGCAGCGTCTCTGTTTTTGACAGCCCTTGTAGAATCTTGAAGGGAACCCTGCTTGGATGGCACCCCGGTGTCCTCTCTCTGGCCCCAGCGGCCGGTCTTGCCACATCCTGTTGGCGGTGCTGAGCCGCGCGCTTTTTGCTGCGCACGGCGTGGTGACCGTGTGGCGGGTGGTGGCGGACGCAGGCCAGCCTGTGTACTGGCTGCTGCTCACCGGTGTCGCCCTGCTGGTGGTGGAGATGCCCGTGACGCTGCGGTGCACCCGAAACGCTGAATGGAAATGGTGAAGACTGCTCCTCTTCCTCCTCCTTTATCCTCACATCCTAACTCTGGCTGGGTGGGCGCAGCCGACAAGGGGGGGTGGGGGGCACAGGTTTGGGGGGTTTTCACCCCCCACCTCCTGAATAGACTCATTAAAATCATTGTTTAGATGCTTCATAATGTCAGGCGGCTTCTGCAGGTGTGAATAATTGAGTCACTGGGCCAAACTGCAGTTTTTTTCTTACACGATGACTCTAATAAATCATTTATATCCTGAGGAACTACAAAAATGCACGGACCCCAGGGGCCCAGTAGTGAATGGTTTCCCACCCCTGGTGAACGCGGTTCGTGCAAGTCACTGTTTGGTGTTTTAGCAAAAAAAAAACCTCTAAAGTGAAACCACGTTGTTAAATGAACTCAATACATAGGCACAGTAAAAATAAGATAAAATAAAAGAAGGGAAAAGCAAACAGGTCCTTATCTCAAGTTTAAACGATAAGACGCCTATTGGGGGGGGGGGGGCAGCAAAGCGTATGGAGAGATTCACTGCCCCATAAACGGAAATTCTCCAGAAGTTTCATGCTGCGGAATTAAAACTCACATCCAAAAAGTGAAAGAGAACAAAGCCATAAAATTCAGAACACAGCACAATATTTCCCCCAACTTGTCAGGTGCTCTTCGTCCTCTTGCTTGTACGCCGAGGTGGGATTACACTTTTTTGGAGGAAATGAGTTTTTTTCCACCTACTATAAAAATGTTTGCATTGTAATAAATGAGTTCAGACTTAAATATGGCATTAGAAAGTGAAGCTCGTTGCATTTTTGCCCGACACGATAAGCTACTTATGGGCCCGAGACGACAGCATGCAGCTGTTGCTGAAATACGAGCCGTTTTCTGCTGTCCGTAGTTAAGTCAGCGACGAATTAGCATAACGCTGACAAACTGACCTCTGCGGGCCGCTCCGAAAAGCGAGAGCCCAGAGCATGCTGGGAGTGCGCTTTCCCCGTGGCCCTCGTTCCCAAGCCTTTGAAGTGCTCTCCTCTCGAAGCAGAGCCCAAGCTTGCCATGTATGTGTGAGTCTGTGTGTTGAGCGAGGGATTCGCACACATGATGAGAGCAATAACATGCCCTGAACAGGGACCTTTCCAGAAGCCAGGATGTGGGGCTCTCATTCCTCCCGCCTCGTCCCGCAGGTTCTCCCCCATGGTGTTCCTGTACCTCAGCACCGTCATCCCCGCCATCTGGTTCCTGGAGCTCAACCTCCTGCAGACAAATCGCCCCACTGGCAGCCCCCCTGGGAGTGACCTCCACTTACTGGCCCACATTCCCATCGCTGCAGTACGTACCCCCGAATGACCGAATCACCGTCCGCCACGTACACCTTCCCCTAGCTTTTATTTCCCACATTTTTGTTATTTTCTAGCAGAGGGGTGACTTAAGAACTGGCATCCATATGGGATGCAGCGCTGCAGCTGTGTTTAGGTTCTGTCTACCCCCGCGGGGTGTGTACACGCTGCATTGCAGTGTGTGAAATTAACACTGCCCCTGGGTGCGAGGAGAGTTGTTTGAAGAATTTCACTTAGTGGGAAGATAGTTGGGTCAAATCCCTCCAAAAAATTCCTGTATGCTGTAGGATACCTGTAGGTTGTAGTTTCAAATCTCTCCAAATAGTAACACACTGAGCTGCATAAATGGATAAACTCGTACATTTTCTCATTTAGCTGATGCTCTTTCTCCAAAGCAGCTTATAATGTTTAGCAACTAGCAGTGATTTCCCTTCACGCTATCAATTCAGGGTAAGTTGCTCAGTGAAGCGGGAGGTGGGATTTGAACCTGCAACTCTGCATATTGTTTTAATCTTTATGTAATATAAATATAAATAGTATAATTTAATGCCACTGGTGATAAACAAGATGTGGCACAAAAGTGCTGCTGGTAGACATGCGACTGCACTGCTGTACACGCTGAGGGGTTAGCGTCGCCACCTCTGAACTTGTCGAGCTCAGGTTTGAATCCCACCTCCTTGCTCCCCTTGACCAAGTTACTTACCCTTAATTGCTAAAGTGAAAATTACCAATAAGTCATTTTGGAGAAAATACTCAGCTATAAGAGTAAATGTAGTAAATGTGAAACATGTTGGGCTAATTAAATGCTAATGGCCACCACAGGGTTTGGTGCAGCTGGACCCTGAGAACTGGGCTGCGGGGCTCGAGCAGACCATGCTCATCGTGCTGGTGCTTGGCCGCTGGCTCATGCCCAAAGGGGACATGTCGCGCGACCAGCTCTCGCAGCTCCTCATGGCCTACGTGGGCCTGGGTGCCGACATCCTGGATGTCTTCGATACCTTCCGAGAGCCGGAACTTAGGACCAACCGGGCCGTGGTGCTGGCTGGACTCGGCCTCTTCACTTGGGCCCTCATGCAGTTCCCCCTGGTGCTGACCCAAACCAGTTTGCCGAAGCTGCGACGCTCTTCGGAGGACGGGAGGACCGAGGGTGCGGCTCGGTCCTGCTGCTCGAATGAGGCGTGGAGCCTGCTGCTCACGGTGGGCCTGCAGGACGGGCCCTTCCTCATCTACCGCCTCTACCTGATGGCCCGGGAGAGGGTGCTCAACCAGCTCATGATCTTCTTCACCTGCAAGAACATCCTAGTTGTCCTGCTTGAGATATACCGCATCCTGGTGGTTCAATGTGAAAGGGAGGGGTGCCCGCAGGGAACCCCCGCCCAGCACGAGGCCTCCAATGGTGAAGAAGGAACCGAGGGCGGGATCAGAGGCCACAGCTACGAATCATAGTCTCTGACACTATTTTCTTTGATAGGTCAGGATTCCAGGTTCCAGGGCTGGTATATATTAACTGGTGCCCCAGGAAGGCGGCTGAAAAACCCACTAATGATGGGCTGATGGTGATGTCCTGTTTCTCTGAGGAGGCGGTGACACGGAGCTCCACACGCTTTTCATCAGCATATTCGAAACACCACAAACAGGGCTTCATGTGCATATTTCATAACCTTTTGTTCCACTGTGCTCCAAATTTTACCATAGAAATGTACAGGCTATAATGTCTTTAATAGCTGAGAATAATAATAATAATAATAATAATAATAATTTGTGCTAAATCATGATGTTACACAGATTCTCACATGACATCTCTATGACTAACCTTTAAACTTTCTGATTTTTTTTTTGGATTGAAAAAAATATTTGAAATGCAACAGATATTCCTGTATGTATAATGAATGTGAGTGTGTTCTGTGTAATAAAATGTTATTTCATGCTGCTTTAAAATGTTTAAAGCCTTTCTGTTATTATTACTATTATTATTATTATTATTATTATTTTAACATTTTCAGCATTAAAAAAAATCCCACTGAGCTGCACTACATGGCAGGATGGAGTTGAGTTTTACTCTGCATGTCAGTGTGTGTCGGTGGTGGTGGGAGAGACTGTCTTCTTCCTTCTGACTACCAGATGGCAGTGTCACCATTTCCAAAGGTCTTGGCGGCCAATGACTCTGAGATGAATGAAAACAGTAAAAATAAAACTTTAAAAGCAACACCAATACAACACGTGCAATAAAACACATTACATTCAGCTTGGTTCGGCAATTCAGTATTTTCACAACAACAACAACAACAACAACAACAACAATAATAATAATAATAATAATAATGGTTTTACAGTGTACATCAGTTGCATGCACACTGAGATGTCCTGAGGGTGGCGTTGCAAGGTCTGTGACTGAAGGAAACTCCCACAGACACTAGCAGGCAGTGGGGAGCTGAGAAAAGATGTTGTAAATACCAAATAATAACTACTGGGAGCCATTAACACCCCCCCCCCCCCCCCCCCCCCCCCC